>JAGTTH010002384.1:0-146165 GCA_022606485.1 Agraylea sexmaculata
CCTGTTCGGTTGAAGAGTCTGGACCGTGTTCAACGTTCTAGGCTTCAATATGCATCATGGTTGGGAACCAGTGGAGCCATGTTGTTAGTGGCTGATAATGATATATATCTTAGACCCTCACCAGTAGTTGATCATGAATGGAGATTAACCCACACTGGACAACCAGGAGTCCTCTACAACGGAGTACCAGACTGGCTTTATCAAGGTTGGCCTATATCCTAATTCAAACTATTCTTAATTTAGTTAAAATCTTTTAACTCTCCTGTGAACTTATCCCTAACTGCTGTGATACCGTAATATGATATTACAGTTTTATGGTGTATTTAGAGATGTGCCGAATCAGACGAATACTCAATACTCTCCGCATTTGAATATCAATAAACAGGATGCAATTTAACACTTTATTTATAATTTCATCTCTGTCACACTTACCTCTGTCACCATATATGTTTTTTAGATCGAGATAAAGTCATTTATGATTATATAAAATTATATTCAGTTGGTAAATTATCTTGTCTCTACAATGTCATAAGTTTTTAATGTGCTCTATAAACTTAATAAGCAAAGAGTATGCAACATTTTCCTACGGTTTTTCATTACTTGTAGTTATTTATTATGTTGTTTTTTTCCTCTGTGTTGTCTCAGCTTAATTTTTATATTATTATTTTATTTTTGCTATGGATTTAGGATGATGACGGAGTGAAGATCATGATTTGATGCAGCTAAAAGAACATAAATCAAACATATTTTCATAATATTGTATATGTTTATGTAATACTCGTGTAATTTAATTAATTTAGTGATTTTTTCTTAATGGATTATTTTTTAAAGACTAACACGTGCTATTCTGAATCAAACCTAACTTTTTCAGAATAATATAAAGGTGCTTCACAATTGTTACACAATTAAATCACTTCAGAAGAATGGCCATCGTTTTACGAGAAATGTTTATCGCAGGAACTTACTGTTTCTTATTTTTTATTTAATTTTACATACTACTCATTCTTTTAACAAATTTTAAATAAACCTACTCATACACAATTAACAATTACCCTTATATGCTATTATTGGCATAGAAGTTTTGTTTAGCAACTCTCGGGAATGTTTCCAGGGTCTTAGAATTCCGGATTAATTATAGACCTGCACACTTTGTGTAAAACAGTTTTTATCATGGCAAATAACATGTTTTTATTCTTAATATTATACCTATGGACCTTTAACCTTAATATTATACCATCTTTATATTACTGTCAAATCTTTTAGGGTCTGTTTCTTCAAACAGCAAGCTGTGTAATACTCGAGCCATTCTTTAATTTTTTGTGCAATTAATCGGTTTGTAAAATAACTATGTAGATTCTTGTAAGCTCTAGAGTTACGTAGCTCACTGTTTGATATAACCGACCCTTATATTGTCATCATCGCAACGTAACGCCCTGAAACAGTTTGTCGATATCATATTATGTATTTCTATGTCATCATCAGTTATGTTGTCTTTGTTCTAAGAGAAACGCATTTCTGCAAGTTTGCACAGTGGTAACTTTACAGTATTAATGAAGACTATTCAACAAACATGCCAACACTAACCACAAATATTATTATTAAACCTCGGCCAAGAGGGTGAAAAAACACGTTTTTTATTACTCATAATTATAGAGCATTGGGCGGCTTACATTATTATTAAACATATTGCTTTATTATTTGGTAAAATGTATTATTCTGTTTGAATTTTCGGATATTAACAACAATCAAACAATCTTATAACATAATAATATTAATAAAATAAGATTATTATTATTTATTAAATTTTATTTTTGTATAAATATCAGAGAGTTTAAATAAGATAATACAATAATAAATCAATATAGGAAATCGTTCCACAGCTCAAATACATCAAAGCACTTCATCACACCCACTTGGACTGATTATTATCATACAAATTAACAACATTCACAGGATTCTTTATAAAAATTCGTTTCATTTAACTAACGATTAAATTGATTTTCAATATTAAAAGCTACCATCCAGGACAAACGGAAGGTTGTTATAAACATAAATATTTTAGGACAGGATTTTAGCATTTTTTTATTTATTAAACATTAGATAAAAATCATCATTAGGATCAAGGATGTTTTTAATGAATTATTAGCCAACCAAATACGAGTAGTGGTCAAATTAATTTTCAATAATATTTATAGAATTGAAAAAATGTGTTAGAAAGTAACAATACAATATATTTATTAGAAAAATACAATGTTTAGTTGGTAGAATTTACTAATAATTTGTAGCATACTGATTAACTCTTGTGAGATCATTGTCAAAATAATATTTATCGATAGGTGCAATATTGACTGTTTGTTCCTTATAAATCGTGTATATAATGATGGTGTATTTCCAAACAGAGGATGTTCTTCATTCTGCGGAAGCTATTTGGGGTTCTCCTGATGGAAGTCATGTGCTTTATGCAGCTTTTAACGACTCAGCTGTTGGCGCCTTGTCCTTTCCATGGTTCGTGTCTATGACTACTTCTGGAAGCTTTCCTGCCACCAAAAGTGTCAGATATCCGACGGTGAGTTGCACATTCTACACCAACTACTATTATAATATTATTTTAATCCAAAAATACATACATTTATAATTAATATATCTAATATAATATGTATAAGCTAAATTTATTATATAATAATTAACAAACACACTGGTGATAAGTGCCGCTCGAAAAAAACCTCTCTCGAGACAAAGATAATTAAATGTAAATTAGTCGGTCCTTTGCATAATAATTATCATAATTACATCGTCACAATGAACAAAAAAGGACGAATACTTAATAAAGCTTGAGATTTTTTTTATCCAGAATGTGTTTATACAATATTTTTATTTGAAAAATTGTTCTTTTGTAAATAATGTTATAAATGAAATACACAGTTAACGTCATTTAAGGCAACTTTTATATGGCCCATATCTTTTTTCACATTATCAATTTCAGAATCATTCATTTGAGGCGTTTAGAATCAAATCGAGAGAAAGCAGAAAAACTTACGTCTTCTATGAAATTACCATATTTCGATAATCAAATATGTATTGCAACTTGGGTTAGGTTAGAGAATTCGTTACATCCAATATTTGAAAAAAATAACGCCTTGTTTATGTCCTCTTAGAAAAAATCGTATCGTTGGAATTATTTTTGACTATTTTTTTCACAGGCTGGTTCTCCAAACCCAACTGTGCAACTTTTTGTATTAGATATCCGAAATGCAAGTCAACCCTTACGATGGGAAATTCATCCTCCTCCGGCCCTCGAAGGACAGTAAGTTAAAAGCATATTATTTTACTAGCTTTTATTGATTTTTTAATATACATAATTGGTTTTATCAGGGAATATTACTTAACATCTGCCAGTTGGATTGGATCAACCAATGAACATGTTGCAGCAGTTTGGATGAACAGGGCTCAGAATCTTAGCATCATCAGTTCTTGCCAGGCTCCTAATTGGACTTGTATCGAGGTTTGTATTAACAAACTTTTTAATTTTTTTATCAATCATGGTTGTCGTTTAACACTGAACATATAATCGTGGCGGAAGCTTAACCGAACTGTTTATTATTAAATATAAATATAATTTAGTTGTTGGCAGTTTAACCATTAGATAGGCGAGGCAAGAAGGCTATCTTAGCAATGTATCGTCATAAACACGTCACTTGACTCAGCCGAAATCGTTACCCACATTAAGTATAAATTTAGAAAGCTGCGATAAAACTTGCCCCTACAATATTTATTGACAAACTTTCAGGAAGTTATCTCGGCCTCACCTGCCGATTTTCATAGCCTCGAAAATACTTCTTCGGGCCTTAGCGTGGAAGTCATACTATGTAGTTTGTGGATGCCTTTAAATTAATTGCACCAGTGCGCATTCCAGCACTTGCTTGTTTTTAGTAGAAAGTTTACATTTAAGTAAAGGTGTGTAGAGAGCTATTTCACTATTTACTTTAACCATACATATACGTCAGGGGATTGTAGCAAAATACGTATTGCATTTATTGGGAACACCAAATGCACGTATTTTAATAAATTACATAACATAAGCGTTTCTATTATGTCTTAATATTAACCATGGTGCGAATAGTCAGTACAAATTTCACTTCCAGTTCAATATTAGGTACATTTATAATTTAGTGATGCGAAAGACGAACGCCCAAGATATTTTCTCGGGATTTAGTGGCTATCAAATAGAGAAAATTAGTGAAGCCAACAGCCAAATCTTTTGGCAAAAGCCAACCGTTTTATAATTCAAGTTCAGAAAGTTGACGATGCGTCTTGGGTCGCCATTTTGGTTCTCTGCCAAGTGAAATACGACAAAGCTTGTACCCTCCGAAAAAAATACACCACCGCAGCCTAAAAAGGGGACAAAATCGACATATCGATCGGATTGAAATACATAATTGTTACGAAATAATAGAGTAGTTATAAAACTTTGCCAATATCATCATTAGTGAGAAAGTTTTTTAGTAGGTACTGTAAAAAGCGCATCTCCGGTAGAATAAGTTTGATGTCTTGATTGTTTTTTAAGTTTAACGAGATTCCTAACTAACAGAAAAGAAGATCTTAACACTCTAGCTAACTTTTTACATCTATCTTTACCCAATTAGTTATTATAAGTATTATTATTAAACACAGCTGAAAATACAAATCATTTTTATTAGAATTCCTTTCTAAAGAAGAGTGAAAAAACCCAAACTCGCGTCACCCTCGATAAAAATAAATTAACAGGGAAAGTTTTGCGAGAAATGTGCAACTTTGGGGGTCCCCGATTGCTGAAAAAGGGATGGATGGTTGTCACGGGATGGACATTTCAAATAATTTAAAATCCCTTTTTACGAATTAGGAGAAAGCACGGGAAAAAATCTCATTTTCGTCCCTGCGGAAAAATCTTCAAATTTAATTAGATTAAAAACACCTTTTCCTCGCTGAGATGATATTAAAGAAAAAATTGGTGTGGTGTGATCGTCATAGTTTGTCTTCTTGGTCCTTTCTTCTCTCTTTATGACGTGGCATCAAATGAAATACTCTCGAAGACGCGGGCCAAAAACTTCAATCAATTTTCCAATATCGAAGGATCTGTGCTTTGAACCCACAATTGATATTTTATGGCACTTTATACATTGCAATGATATTTTATTTTACAGTTTTCTCGACAGTTTGTAATAAATCTACTAAAATCATAATATGTAGTATGTATATACATGGATTTAACTGAATATATTCCTTTTTACGTGTTTTATATGCCTGTTACATGTGTTTAATATAAATATTTTTTCATATAAACTCATGTTCACTATAATTAAAAAAAGGATCAAGTATTTACGCGAGCAATAAATGTGAACCAAAAGCTATATCTAATTTACATTGAACTAAATTGAATTTAATACAAGAATAAAGCACCTTCACAAGATTAACCTTAAGTAAAAAAACCTTGCTCTAAACAATTTTCAATTTATAATAAACTGAACTTCTAAAAAGGACAGTTTCACACTTCATATTCATATTAAAAACTTGCTCATTTGTTCTAACTATGTACTTGTAAAACTTTGGAATGGCCAAGTAATGCATTATTAATTATTAATAATAATTATTAATTAAGTAAAAGCGATGCATTATTAAAATCGGACTCAAGCAGGAGTCTCTTTACACGTTATGAAAAATTAACCTATGCATGTATACCTAATATAAATAATCCGGTCTCCTCTAGTTAACCTATTAGTGTATACGGTCTTTTTATATGAAAGTAAGTTGAAGGGGTGTTGTAGAGTTTCAATTTTACGAGGAAGGACCGCGGTAAGCCTCCATTTAATGTCCTCTAGTCCAATGTAAGCCGAAGCCAACAAAAATAGCATCTTTTATTTTTCTCACGTAGCCGACATGAGCGCCAAATGTAAATTTATAGTCTAGTCACCCGTTACTAGTACAGCTTCCCCCTGAACTTTAATATCGTGTAGCCGTTTTTACACACACTTCTGTAACAAAGTTATTTAATAAACGGCCAGGGCGTGTTTCTTCGCTAATTCTTGAAAAAACGACACCGCCCTTTAATTGGGTACTTTATCTCAATACAACACATACTGCAATAGATTAAAATTTATTATAAATTACTTTTTACAGACTCACTCGGAGAGAGCCTTAGAAGATGCATGGTTAGATGTTCAACAAGCTCCTTTATTCACACCCGATGGAGATTCCTTTTTATTACTAGCAGAAATCCTAGAAGGCGGTTCAGATCGCTTTACTCATATAAAACATGTTACAATTACACAACAACGTATGGCAGTCATCAGCCATGGTCGGTATGAAGTCACTAAAATACTAGCATGGGACACTCAAAACCACCTAGTTTATTATTTAGGTATTTGAATACTATTTCCCATTACAATAACACTTGGGTTATATTCATTTGTTAATCATTTTAGGTACTCAAGAAAAGAAACCCGGTCAACAGCATCTTTATGTTGTCCGAGATCCTGTCAATGAAGATCCGAGACGTTCAGAACCGCACTGTATTACTTGTGAACCATCAGTTGCTCTTTGGGGCAGCCGTCTTTATTATTCAAACTGTAGTCATTTTGATGCTATGGTCTCTCCCATGTCTCCATTAGCCGGTTGTCAACATTATATACTAAAGTAAGTGGATTACATCAATGGAACTTCAGATAACATAATATTTTTTTAAAATTTCATTTGATTGTTTCAGATGTGAAGGTCCAGGTCTTCCATTAGCTGGAGCTCATGAATCTTTAACCCATAAAATGAAACGAATCATATATGATTCGAGGATACATAGTTCCCATAGATTACAAGAGCTAGCTCTTCCGACCAAAAGGTCATTTGAAGTGCCTCTTCCCGGAGGTTGTAAAGCACAAGTACAATTATTATTACCACCAAGTTGGAGAGAAGAACTGAGAGATGCAGCTTTCCCAGTTTTAGTTCAAGTGTAAGCATAAATAAAACAATTTTTCTTACTGCTTTATTTATATATGTATTGTATTCTTACAGAGATGGTCGTCCCGGTAGATCACAGGTGTCAGAGAAATTCGCAATGGACTGGGGAGCTTACATGTCATCGCATAATGATGTAGTTTATGTACAGTTAGATGTGAGAGGAGCTGCCGGACAAGGCAGGCGTACATTGAATAGGCGACTCGGAGGAGTCGAAGTGAATGATCAAATAACTGTTATTAGGTACACAACTCTTTAATTTCGTTAAATAGAAAAGGCTTCATGTTTGCTGACTGCTAACTGAATAATTTTTTGCATAGTAAACATTGGATACTCATTAAACTAATACATATTTATAACAACAAACTAAAATGAAATGAATGCCATTTACAGCTATATTTAGTTTTTTCATAGTTTCCTTTTAGTATCATTTCTACATTTCCATATTTCACATTGAACAAAAAAAATATTGACTGATTTTGCTTCTAGATATCTTTTGGATACATTAAAATTCCTCGATGAAACAAGAGTTGGAGTTTGGGGTTGGGGATATGGCGGATATGTTACTGCAATGTTACTCGGCTCACAACAAAACATATTCAAATGTGGGATTGCTGTCTCTCCAATCTCTGACTGGCTTTATTACAGTATGTATAAATCTCATTATTATGATTATTTTCATTGAAGTTTATGTTATATTTAACATTATTAGACTCTGCATTCACGGAGAGACTGCTGGGGCTTCCATCTGAAAACTATAAAGGCTACGTAGAAGCAGACGCGACACAGAGAGCCAGAAATGTGCCGTCTCATTCTTTTTATTTGATTCATGGATTGGCTGATTTGAGTGCACCTTTACAACATGGTATTATGTTGGCAAAGGCACTTTCAGATGCTGGTGTAATATTTAGATATCAGGTAATAATATTTTTAACACACCTCTCAATATAAACATTGATCTGATGGACTTTTCAGAGCTATGCTGATGAAGATCATTATCTCCTCGGAGTCCTGGAACATGTGTACAGATCAATGGAGGACTATCTGAGAGAATGCTTGAGTCTCGACCCGGACGATATTAAGCCAGCTCCACCCGATAGATAAACTTAATGTATATTCGGACAAAGTATGTACATGGTGCAAAATATGCAATACTTATTCTAAAAGAATTCTGTTTGTTGTTTAAATTTGATAAAATATTAAAAAAATTGCCTTTTTAAATAATCACTCATTGTTGCGATGTTATTATTTAAATATTTACTTATTAAGATTATACATAATATTATTATATACATAGTTATACAAATGATTCATCCATAAAAATGGTTGTATTGAATTTATATGAAGAATGTCTATGGACAATTTTCCAACTATGGATAATTATCGAGAACTTAATGAGAATTTTATCACTTTTATAATATTCACCAGTTTGTGTTTGATGATACATTTTTTTGCAGTGTAACCATTTCATTACAAATTAGTATCTCTTTAATCTTACACTTCCTACTTGTCTATAAAGTATTTCGAGCTTAACACTATTTCTTCCTTTTGCAATGACAATTAAATATTTCTATCCAAATTTTATATGAAAAATCAAAAGATGGTAAATAAAAAAAAATACAAATCGCTTATTTCAGATTGAACTCTCTAAATTTCTAATTTTTTAAATGCTGTCCATTTAAACATGAAATTATCTTTTTGTAATATTTTCATATTGAAAATCGAAGCAATCTATTTGACATATTCATCAATGTAAAAAGATATTTGTTTTAATTGAAGGTAATAAATAATTATAAGACAAACTGATGGAATTTGCCATCGAAATCATATGGTTGTTTACAAATAATCAAACTTTTGCCTTGTTAGTTAGTCTAGATGTTGTAGTTAAGATGGATTCCGCATTAATGTAATATTATGATTATGTATAATATTTGAATATTTTTACTGTAATATAATTATATAAATTAAAATAAGTTAATGTTATAACTTAGGACAAGTATGTAAATTGAATGTAAAAATCAGGAAACTCTTCCATTAACAGTCACGGGTAGTTATTGAGTTTCTCTTAAAGTAAAGCTAAGATTTATTCATTGTTTTTATTTTAATATTCTTAGTGTAATTTAGATGATGGTAGATTAATCTGGTCTGTTTAGATGTTATAGAATCTGAAATGGAATGGTGTTGACCGTAGAAACAAGAATATTTGGTGGCTAGTTAATGTTATGAAAAATGTTTCGAGTGTATTTCAGTAAATGAAACAAGTTTTTAGTCTTAATTAATTACAATGAACTGCAAAAATATAATAGCAAAACTAAATTGAATTATCTTTGATTTCATATGCAAATACATCAGAAAAATTAAACTGGATGATAAAGCTTTATTTGAATATAAGATTGTTACCGATTGACAACCAACAAAACTTTATAGATACAATAATAATATTATTTGTTGTGAATGAATCAAGTTTAACTAGTTATTATTATATATACATAAATAAAGGTGGTTCATGTAATTAAAATGAAGTTGTCAATTAAATCGAAAACGAATTATGAATATTTTGCATGACCAATGCTTAAATAACTGATGAAAATTGTGAATATTAGTACAATTCCCTCTTTACTAAAAGTTCGAAATTTGACAATCCTCGATCTTATACTCTTTAATTTATTTAATTTGATATCTTCTCAAACTCTTCTGTTGTGAAATAGACATTCTTGTCGTGGGTAAAATAGTTGATTTTTGTAACTTAAAAATAATTTATTTTAATAAAAACATGTTCATTAATACCTAAATATTAAATTTAGGAAAATGTAATAAAACACCAAACAAATTATTGATTATTGAATAATTCATTGATAAATACTATGGTAAGCTTTTTTTAGTATTCTTTATCCATGTTAAGTGGTTTGTTTTTTTTTTTGTAAAAAAAATATTATAATTAATATTGTAAAATGTCTCAAATGACAAATGTTTTCAATAAATTGTTATACAATAAAGCGCTTATTTTATTACAAATTTGAATACTTAATTAGATGAATAAAACATAAGAAAAATATATTCTTGATACTTGGGTTAGTTTTTATAGCATTTTCTTAAAATCAAACAAACATTGCTGTGTTGGAATACAAATCCACTATATTCTGCTTAATATCAATGCTTCTTTGCCTATTTCTTTATCGGGATAGTCTCACTTTCTAATCATCCATCAACCTTTTCATGAGGCTCTTTTTATTCCTATTTTTAGTAATTAGTGGTCACATTGGTCGCAACCAGCGGGTCTTCTCAATTTTTCATATAAACTGTTGTGATCATTAACTGAACAATATGTCACAAAAAATACAATACTCATTATGTCCTAAATAAAATTTTGAGAACATATTTTGTGAGGAATATAACCATCGGTTAAAAATGCTTGAGAAAGTGTAGCCACTCCTTCAATTTCAGTCTTCTTTCCCATCTCAATCAATTTCACAAGTTGGTACTTAATATCCTCATTTGAGATTATGTACTGTCTCGTCAAAAGATCTTCAGCTTTTGATACATCACACTTTGTCAAGTTCAAACTCGGTGTGTTTAATTGATAGATATCCGTAGGATGAACTCCTAGCCATTTAAGTGAAGGTAATGCCAATTTATCTGCTAAATGTGACATTCCCTATAAAATATATTAATATAAACCAACAACTCTATGATGCTATTTAAAACATTATATTTTATTACCAATGAGCCAAATCTGTAAGTGCACATAATCTCTATTCCATGGGGATCGGCATCCACTAAGGCCAGCGCCGGGATCTTCAAGCAGTCCACAAGGAATTTAAGAAAGAGTCTTGTATTTATATCTGGATATCCTTTGCCCTAATAGTGTTTGTTATACATATATTGTTAGACCATTAAATCAATTTTTAAATTTAGTATTTTAAATATAACTCACTGTTATCAAAATACAAGACCCGAGTCTGTTAACAGCATTTTCATCTAGAAGTTTTTGAAATATGGCATCTTTTTCAATCACTAATATAAATTGAGCATTGGAGGATGCCGACTTTATACTTAACACATCTTGAGGAATCAGTACACCTTTACAAAAACAGTTCAAAAGTCACTCTTCCGGTACACACATGTATTTACAAACAAGAAATACCTCCAGCTTCAAAGCAATTGAGAGTTGTATTTGAATTAAAAAATGTAAGTGTGAGTGGACCGGCGACTAGTCCTTTAGAAGTACTCAATATTCCCATTTCCCACTGCGGACAATTCAAAATACAGCAAATATCTCTTATAGTATTATCGAGATAACTTTGCGATTTCACTTTATGTATATTCTGGTAATATAATTCTCTGAAAATTGACATTCAAATAATGTGGTCTCATATTATTATAATAAATCGGTACCTTCTAGTGCATGTTAAGCCTTTTGTCAGCAATTGATGAATCACCATGAGCATATGCAGAGTAATACAGAATTTCCTCTTACTGGGGTTTAATGAATAACTCACAACGGTCATTTTGGCCTCCTCCATATTCTTCAACGATACATTATTCTCAAAGACACAATTGCTCCAGAGTTTCTGATTTCTCAAAACAAACTTTGGCTGTTTCCCTTCATTAATGTTTTCCAATATTTCAAGCGTAATATTTTCAATCTGTTCGATTATTTGGAATCTTCTGCTGTCACGGTACTTTGTTATATCAGAATCTATAAAACATAAAGTGATTGTTAGTACATGAGCTTTGTATGCATTGAGACTTGATTCATTATTTGGATAAGTCCTATATAAAGCATAAATAATTAAAATTTCTCATTAATGGATAACCAATGAGGCATATTCCACATAAAAATAATTTGATACAAATTCAATTTAAAAACTATCTTTTTTTTACATTTTTTGTATATTAAGTACTTATTTCAATTATTGAGACCAGTCACATTTTACATGGGGTAGTTTCAAATTATAATTAAATATTTTAAGGAGTGAAAAAATATTACAACATAAATATATTTTTGGCTCTTGTTGTATCCAACATCAAATAGTCAAATATATATTTAATTAGTACCCAATACATAATTTTCACTAAAAGCAATTTAAGAATACGTATAATAAGTCTTACCCGTTTTGAAATGATGATTATTATCAACCAAATCTCTCAAGTCTTTAAATACTTCTTGATTATATCTCGCCATCCTCACTTCGTTTCTCATGTCTTTAAAACTAGTGTATGTTTTACTAAGTGTGACATCGTTATTCATAAAATCATTTCGCCCATATCTTTCACGGAAAGTCTCTTTCAAATGTTTTTGTCTCATCACTTTTATCGATTCTGCAAGCTTTGGATCGATGGGTATTTTTTTGATTGACTCCATGGTGGATCTGAAAATAAAAGGTTGTTACAATTTAATCAAATCTTTATTCATTTTTTTATTATTATATAAAATGCGTGTGGGCTTATAATATTCCCGCTGAGACAAAAATAACCGTAGATGACAAATGGTGCAAATGTGTTAGTCCTTCATCAACCATCAAAACCGCTATTCGTAAAAGATTATATCTTATGCTTCAATCTGATAAGTTGAAAAAAAAAATCAGACACATCTGTCTAAACAAACGGATCGAATACGAATAATCATAGGAAAAATTAAAAAAATAAAATAATTAATGCTGATATGAGAGACAAAAGGTGATTATTACCCTCATACTATGGAAATTATTATCACTGTATAATATCCGTTATATTCGAGAATGACTCACATTTTACATGTTGTAAATAAAAAAATGTAATAAATTGTTAAGTTTCTAAATATTACCTATTTAAATTTAAAAGTAGCTTGTTGAAAATGTATCAATGAAATAAAAGAGTCGAAATTGTGACTACTCTTTGTTTTTTATGTTTGTAGAGCGAATGTCGAATTTTAGACTTTAGAACCGTACCGTAAATGGCTATGATCGGTTTGTTTAAAACATTATATCAAATTATGGTTTAAAATATGGCCAATCACAGACGTTGTTAAATAAGTTTGCTCTAAGCATGTCTAAAGTTTGATATTTGCGCTAAATAAAATTGTAAACAAATTATTAATATACAAATCCAAAATATTACAGTAAAAAAATATAAATTGTAATCATAATAATTGTATAAAGATATTATCTACGTAGATTTTAAAAACCAAAACAAATCAAAATTAATTAATTAAAAAAATACCTTATTAAAATGTGAAGAAAAAATTGTATTAGTGATAAAATCAGTGATAATTAGCATCTTAAAAAAACAATAAGTACGCATTTCTATTGTTTTATTGAAAATGCCTACAGTTTTCGCAGTGTTAAATATTGAAAAACACTTATGTAGTTGGATGACGCAATTTTTATATATTTGCAGATTAACAATGAAAATTATTTAATTTTAATGATAGGTTGTATCATAGATTTATGTATTTAATTTGTATACATTGTTTGATAGTAAAAACTAGTTAATAATGTATCGATAGATAATGAAGTGGACCTTGTAGATTTCAGTTTATATGAAGAACGAGCAAATAGAATCAGGTTTAACAAAGCCTTACATTTGCTAAAAACAAATCGTTTACGAATGCTACTTGATGCGGGTTCGCTCAATACTGACTGATGTTTTCACCAACTCGGAAATACCTAAAGCATTTTCACACACTTCCTTCCTTCCTCTATACTATCGTCATATAATTTATAAAAAAGAATTCAAACAGTGACTGAATATCAAGGTTTGTGAGATAAAACAATGTGGTTTAAACCATACAAATAATAATGCAAAATAACACTTTTTATTCGGTGTATATAAAAAAATATAATAAGTAATGCTTCTCATTCAAAAGAAATCTTACATACATTATGCGCATCTTCGCTAGCTTTTTGAATTGCATTTAAATTAAGTAAATAAAAAATGATGCCTTACATTATTGGTATCGTAAAATCAATATAAATAAAAATATTATCATTTGAAATATCAATCAATTAAATAGCTCAGGGTATAAGATGAAAATCCCGCTAAATTAAAAATTTTGATCGGTTATTACATGTGGGAGATCGGGAATAATATTAATGAAATCCCGATCGAATGTCTTGATCCAGGTTTATTCTATTTCTCTATTTACGATTACTAATAACTTGTAATAGTAAGTTATAATACAGGATTACGTAAAACCAATTCCTATTCACTTTAAAAACCAAGGAATCAAATTAGGCTTGGCTCTGATTAGTTGTATTGATAAATTTATTTTTTAGTGAATAGTATGAATTTTCACCCGTAAAACAATGTGTCAACAGATTTCATCACAAATTTACATGTTTAAAATAAATAAAGCAGTTTATTTTGTAAATAGTACATTCTGTGCAATAAAATGTACAAACGACCATTAAAACAGACACGCGCTAACCTCGTTGTTGCAAAAGAATGCAAATTGTGATTTACTTTAGTTTTTTATATTGTTTTCAACATAAATAGTTTCTACAGGTGCGTGACTGAAATAATCTGTAAATGATAACTTAAAATATTCAATTGTCAGTTAAAAATACTATTATATACTGTATATTGGAGTGTTTCGTTATATTTAATATAAGTATTAATTTTCGCTTCTGATGAATAATTTTAGAGCCTGCTCCATTTTTTTCTCCCTAGCATACAATGCATCGACAATTATTTTCAATTGGATTAAAGATCGGCTCATATTGTCGGTCGTATTTAAAATATAATGCGTAGGTTAGTGAGATGCTGTATGTGCTTCGAATACAAAACAATAGACAATAACAATGTTTACAATCGCTTCGGTCGATCTTTTTCATTGGGGCCAAACTAAACTAACTAAATTGAATACATAATATGACTTTTATATAAAAACAATCACGGATTTATAAATATACACTATTAATCGAATTAGTAGGATTTTTTATATTAACATTTCGATTAGGTTTATTCAGAAAGAACATTCGAGTCCCAACATTCGATTGTTCAACTATTTATTTCGCATTTTGATAAAATCCAGCATAATAGTTCAGGAGATAAGGTGCATGGCTACAAATACTGTAATCATGGGTTTAAATCCCGCTCAACTCAAATAAAATATTGATTTGATCGGTTATTACGACTGGGAGATCGGGAATAATATTAATACAATCCCGATCGACCGTCTTGGTACAGGCTTAATCTGATTTTCTGGATTATAAGGTAAATAACTAGTAATATTTAGGATCATAGACATATAATTAATTAACACGTTGCTGTATTTAAAAACTAATATTTGCAAAAAGCGTATATAAATAAATAAATATAACAATTATATTCATAACTTAATTTGATCTTAAGATACTGAAGTAACCCAGAATATTACAAGAGGGTAGAAATTGGAATTAATTCTATAATTATATTTATTTTAATTGTTGTAGTTATTTGATTTAATTTGTGTAAATTAAGCCTATTTTATTATTACAATTTCTTTATTAACATTGATTTGATAGAACAATACATCTTTGGAAATAGACTTAGGTGTACAGAGTGTTTACATCTTTTTACCTATAACTAACATGAGAATGTTTTATTTAAATTTGACATGAGTAATAGTATTTAATTATAGAAAGAATGGGAAAAAAAATAAAAACCCATTTACAAATTTGAAGATTAATAAATAATAACAACGATATTAACAAAACAGTTACAAATATAATGCTTAAAAACTAAATAACAATTTGTTTGGGTAAAACCAAATTTGAGTTGGATGGATTATTGGAAATTTTATTTTATTTTTAAAAATAATATCAGTTTTGGAAGTTCATTGGCAAAATGAACTTACGTTTCCTCGAGACATATTTGGTTTTATTTACATGTCTTATGATTGGGTTAGTCGGGAAGTTAGTCATTTTAGTGTAATGTTTTTTACTCAAATCTGCGATATTTGCTTTGATCTTTGATTTTTAACTTAATGTCCTCGTGGACTTCTTTAAGAAATAATTAAGCCTATTGGCGATCAGTTTTACTATGTACTTATTACAATTACACATTAAAATACAAGAAAACTTAGTAAACCTGGACCGACAAAATTATTGCCGACTTCCCAGTCGCAATAGCAGTTTATTATTTATATTCGAACAGGATTTGAACCCATGATCGCAGTGTTTAATGATGATTCACGTTTCAGCTAATTTGACTATAAAAATACATATTTAATATTTAAATAATATTTTGATTTATGAATGAAGTGTCACCGAACTCGTCTCGTAACGGTTGTTCAATATGAGATGAGGCTTTAGTTCCATATTGAAAGAGAGGATTAACGGTTGTCCTCAAGGATGCGGTCGTTATTGATGAGATGCACTGATAAAGTTATGTTTAATTCAACGGCAGCTGACTTGAAGACAATACGACAAATTTGTACACACCTGCTCTTCAAATACATTCTTGACAGCTCTCGTGTGCCCTACTGGAATATTAACTATATGTTTATTTAAAACATTTTAAATGCAATGTTTTATTTAGAATATGTAGGGAAAATTGAAAAATAAAGCTACATTTTGGCATTTAATCCCAAGCAATAGATCTCCAAGAATAGGTGGAACAAATGAGATAAAAGAACTTGGTTGCATTAGTGCGAAGCTTTCATGATGATTATATTTTTTTTTCAAATGTTAACTAATATGCGACTTAGTCCGGTTTATATTGTTCTTTATAAAAATTTCTTTTATTTGCTTTATAAAACTGAATCAGATCTATTATTAATATTAAAAATCAGCTTTATCGTATTCATTAATTGATTTGACTATCAATGTTGGTGTGTTGTCATCATCAATATTTTGTGTAGATAGTTGAATGGGTAATATATTAGTTTCATATAATGTAATTATTTATTTATATACATCCTGAGGGGCTTGAAAGGGTTTTAAACACATCAACGTAATAATTAGTTGTCTGTCGTTGATCTTAACTATTACTAGTTACACAAAGTACCGACAGAGCGGCAAGACTTAATAATCGTCTCAGTATTTACCTTACAATCCAGAAAATCAGAGTAAGCCTGGATCAAGATGATTGATGGGATTATCTAGTGAGTTGTAACGCTGATTTTTTTCCGAGAAGCAAAATAAATAGTTGAACAATCAAATGTTGGGACATAAATGTGCTTTCCGAAGAAATCGATAGGGATTTTATCAATATTATTCCCAATCTCCCAATTTTAATATACCGTCAAGTCATTAATTCAACTACGTAAAAATCCCAGCCTTATAGAAGCTACCACCAGTAGATATGTATTATATAAAAATATTAGTTTGAATTCATCGTTAATTGATATTAAACCTCGTTTATAGAAAAGTGTAGATCTTATCGGATACTGTGCAAACACTAACAAGCCCTTTTTCAAATCTATCAGTATCGTATTGATCGGCAACCCATTGACAAAGACTTGTGTCTGCTCGTTAAGGGGAAAGGAGTAAATTGGGCGAGGCCACCTGCTCTTCAATATTTTCCCACAGAATACTATGAGAAAAGAGGAACTGAAACAATGTGTAACATTAAACTGAAGCCACTCCAGCATCATTATCTCGATCTTCTATAACGCACACACTGTAGGTATTTCCTATTCACCAATAACCACTCTTGGCCCTCCATATTTGTACGCAGTCTTTTGTGTGCCCAAAGACACTATGCTACAATATTAAGTGTGCAACAAACAATGTGCAAAGTGTCTTGTGAATATTCTACACTATTCACAGTATATCGATACCCTGTAAAATGAGCTTTCAATTGTGAAAAAAATACACCGAGACTAAACCTTTTGTCAGGGATATTTCAAAATATATGTTGTACGCATATAAATTCATAAGAAGTGCCGAAATAGACTGGACCAACTTTGAAAAATGGTAGCGTGTCACAATATGATTACTATATATTCGATCAAAAATATATAATATGTAAATATATTAGAGAATATACTTAACACAATGTAATAAAAACTATTGTGATTTTTTTAATATTTAATAATAATTAATTAATTAATTAATATTTAATTACTATAATTGTATAATAAAAATCTTTTTAATCAATAATTATTTGACATCACAATAAAAAATCACAGAAATTATAATTGTATTTTTAACAAGGTGTATAAATATATGAGAAAACAATAAAGTAACACATTTAAAATTGCAAAATATAACATTCTACCCAAATTTTTACTAAACATCTAATATTTTTTTAGCTAATCATTACTGCATATCATTTCAACAAATAATTTCATTCAATGTACCTGCATCGTTGTTATAGAATAATAGTTTGATTTAAACAACAAATCCCACATGACACTTGACTGTTTCTACACGAATACACATTACTTTATGAAAATGTTAGTTCCCACATATGAAGTGCGTATTGAATGTATCCAATATGCCGCAAGAGGATTCGAACCCGTGGCTTACCCACACACCCGCTGTGTATCAAGCCGATGAGCATCGGATAAGGACCAGAAGCGGCCACACTTTATTCAATAGGACCCCTCTAACACTGGACCAAATTCTACTTAAAAACTATTATAAATATACATGTGTAACTGTTTGTATTTACTCTGATTTAGACCGAAGTAATTCAATTTTATTAAAGCCGGAAAAAAATCGAAAATAGAAAATTAAAATATTGTAAAGAATATTTTTATTTAAGTGTTAAAGAAATAATGCTACAGTATAAAAGCATTCAAATACATTTCATAAAAATATAAACCATTAACTTGGTTTAAGAATACCTATATTTTGGAGCAGTAGTAAAATAATAAAAAAATCTCGACACCATTCTAAAATAAAAATTGGGCGTCTTTGTACATTTGTTCTATTCCTTATAATATTAAATACAGATCATAATAAATATTTAATTTTCTACTTCTTTTATCCCAATATGTATCAGGACGTAATCTTCGCTTGAAAAAATATTATTTTAGATTCAGGTTACCGGTACGAAAAGATCATCTATCCAAATATAATCCGCACACAATGTTGTTTAACTGAAATAATATTTGGCTGTTGTTTTTATAGAAATCAGACGGAAACCAGCTTCTATTTATAAAAGGCTGGTTGATATTAAAGTTATGTACGGATATGGATAATATAACATATCATTTGTGTGCGGATTATATTTGGATAGATGATCTTATATCAGCAAAGGATATGGTTAATGTTAGCACATTCTTCCCAAGGGCTAACATACACAAAGGAACGTGGGTCAGTCCAGGTGGCACGTACACTAATCAAATTGACCACGTGCTAATCAATAGACGGTTCAAATCCTCTATTATCAACGTTCATACTTGCAGAGGAGCAGCATTCGATTCGGACCATTACTTAGTAAAAGCAGTTTTTAGAGCCAGAATATCGAATGCCAAAAAGGAAAAAATAAATAAAAATAAGAAACTCAACCTTGTTAAATTAGAGAATGAGGTATGTGCGAAATCATACCAGGTATCCATGGAAAAGGCGTTAGAACAGGTTGAGGAAATAAATAGGAATAATGTAGAATCTAGTTGTAATCTAATAAAAAATATTATTAAGCACACGGCAGAATCAACTTTGGGTTACGAGACGAAAAAGAAAAATGGCTGGTTTAACACAGAATGCGAGAGTATTATTAAGGAGAAGAACAATGCCCGTGCACAAGTTCTTAATTGCAATAGCTTAGAAAATAGAGAGAAGTACAAAGAACTTCGTAGGAGTAGTAATAAAGTCATACAGTCGACAAAGAGGACATGGCTAAAACAGCAAATTATAGATGCTGAAATGTTTAGAGATAGGAATAATGCTAAGGAATTTTACAGGAACGTTAACAATAGTAGGAAAACGTTCAAACCTAGACTAAACTTTAATAGGAATAGCAAAGGCGAACTTCTCTGCGATCAGGAAAGCGTTTTAAATAGATGGTCGGAGTACTTTAGCGACCTATTAAATGATAAGAATAGCGATAAGGTAGCCAATAAGAACGCTAGTCTGTACCAACAAACCACAAATACCACCACCCACCTACGAAGAGGTGTGCCACGCCATCAGAGGACTGAAGAGAGGGAAAGCCCCCGGGATAGACGAGATCTCCAGCGAACTCATAGCATACGGCGGGGATGCTCTATGGGCGCTATTACATAGTTTAATAGTATCTTTATGGGAAGGCGAAACGCTACCGAAGGATTGGGCAAGTTCGATAATTTGCCCACTCCACAAAAAGGTGACGTTAGCGTGTGCAGTAACTATAGAGGGATATCCCTACTATCAGTTATGTACAAGATATTCGCCAAGGTTTTAAAAAATAGGTTAGCAGAATACGCGGAGGAATGCTTGGGAGACTACCAAGCCGGATTTAGACCAGGGCGTTCAACAATGAACCAAATATTTACAATTAGGCAAATATTAGAGAAGTGTAATGAGGCCGACGTGGAGACTCATCACTTGTTCGTAGATTTTAGGCAGGCATTCGACACAATCGATAGGGATATTATTTACAGCACGATGAGAGAGTTTGGGTTTCCGGAAAAACTCATAAGTCTCTCAAAAATGACGCTGACAAAACTACGTACGGATAAATGGTGTACTGTCGGAGTCTTTCATCACCAGAGCAGGCGTAAAACAGGGGGACGTGATATCCCCCTGTTATTTTCATTAGTTTTAGAAAAGGTTATGCGTCTTGCAGGTTGTAGCAATAAGTCTAATATCTTCTATAAGTCTTTTCAGGTACTCGCTTTCGCAGACGACGTAAATATTATCGCTAGAACTAAGAACGTGTTAATTGATAAGGTTAGAGCAATAAGGGATGCCGCTAAAATAGTAGGATTAGTCATAAACGTAGATAAAAGTCAGTATATGCATGTGACATCCAACTCGGAATTGGTAGCACATCGTAGCCTGAACATAGATAATGACCACTTTCAGCAGGTTGACTCTTTTGTATATTTGGGAGCAGTGGTCACTAAGGAGGCTGGAAATAACCAGGACATAAACTCTCGCCTGCAAAGTGCTAATAGGGCGTATTTCGGCTTAGTACGCTTGCTCAGATCAAGATATCTAAGTAGAAGTACCAAGGTAGAATTATACAAGATGCTAATTAGACCAGTACTAACCTACGGTGCAGAAACATGGGTTATTACCAAGACTGAAGAGGATAGGCTACTTAGGTTCGAGCGGAAGATTCTTAGGAGGATCTTGGGTCCTGTTCAGGAGGCACCGGGACTATTTAGAATTAGACGGAACGATGAGATTTACTCATTATATAAGAGCGTGAACGTAGTGCAGTTTATTAGGGCTTTAACATTAGGTTGGGTTAAGAGCAGGAGGGATAGTATCGGAAATACTATCCAGCAAGCCTGTGGGTAAGAGAAGGCAGGGTAGACCTAGGCTAAGGTGGGCGGACGAATTTTATAAGGTAGTTAGGAGTTTAGGAATTAATAACTGGAGGAGCGCGGCCTCCAATAGAAATAAGTGGAAGATGCTGGTGCGGGAAGCCTTGGTTCATCACTGAACTGGAGTGCTTATGATGATGATGATGAGATGATCTTATATATATATATATCTATATATATATATATATATATATATATATATATATATATATATATATATATATATATATATATATATATATATATATATATATATATAAGCACTTACTTGCTCTGAGGTAAATCATGAACCATCATCACCTTGCCATTACAGGAAAAAGAATTCTGTATATATTTCAAATAACAACCTGTTTTTGAATTACGTGAGATTTTCTCTATTTATATATTTATTCCCACGGTGGTAGACAAAAAATAATACAATAGTAATGGCTGACAAACACAGTGATGAGTGCTAAAGTGGAGCATTACAGTGATATTAGGGGTAGCCACAAGTGTCCGGGTAAACAATGCAACATAAAGCAATGGTCACCCAGTGGGACATATAAGGGTAGCTTTCATCATGATATAATAATAATAAATAAACTATATTTTATTACAATTTAATAATAAACTTTTGGATACCTCAACTATATAATCTTCACAGTTTTTCATCAGCTGAATGTATTATTTATTATTATTATTACCATTTTATTAAATTTAAGATTACCTAAATTATACCGTATATAGCATTTAGGCAGGGTTCTTCCATGCTTAATAAATATTTAATAGCTTAATAAATGACGTCATCAACACATAACCGTATTACAAATTTATGAAGCATGGAAACACCAGTCATTAATTTTACTTTAAAACATGCAAAATCATAACTGTAATCGAACAAAACCCTATTTGTTTAAAATATCATACAATATTTAATGTTCTCCATCCCCGCGGCGAGGTTCCCACCCCTCTCATCATCACAAAGGGTTGAAAAGTAAGTGGCGCGACAATATGGTAAACGCTAATACATTTAAATTATACAAACGGTAATATATTACTTATGCAAATGGCCGCACACACCATTGTTGTACACTTCGCGGAAAACAATCGCATTATCTAAATCGGGTAATTAAAATGCACAATTGACTTTTGTCATATAACGAGGGTGATTCAAATGCAAATGACGTCTTCATTTAACTAAACAACCACCCTCTATCTTTTTGTCTTTTTTTCGGTCAATTTATCATGATATTATTGTGTTCGGGATCATTTATCGTGTGACTCAAGTTTTTTATAAGACAATTATTCAATTTATTTAATTAAATATATTTTCGGCGACAATACCCATGAAGATTGCTTTATGATTTATATATATATGTATATATATATATATATATATATATATATATATATATATATATTGTTTTAGTTAATAATTTAAAATTTCTCATTTCTACAATAGTTTTTTATGACGGTGATTTATCATTTATTTTAAACTCCACAAAATTAACGCTGTGAGTGTTAAATGAAACGAGTTTTATGCAGAGAGGTATAATAATTGACGTATTTAAAAATCATGCTGGTGGTAAAATTATGATTGTATAGGAATAACAAGAAACTTATAAGTTTCATGAAAAAAATGTTCAAAAGCTGCAGCTTGCGCATCGTAGTTTTATTTTCCGCATACACTGTGTACACCTTGACTGGAAAAAGAAAATATAAAAGTATGGAAACCCGCATCAATATTTCCTATGATCGACAAATGTACGTAGACCACTCAGCCACGCGACATTGCCACATATTATCAAACTTTAGCAAGAGGTAATACATTATAAATAATAGTGTATTTAGAGACTAAAGATATTATCATTCAATTATAAATGCATTATTATAACATTTATATTTTTTTAATTAAACATGCACCTTATTTTGCTTTTTTTGTTTATAAATTATTTTTACTATCCTATTTTTTTAAATATATTCATTTTCTCAATCTATTTTTAATAATTGATGGTTTATAAATCTATTATCATTAATCCTGTGACTAGGTTAAAAATTCAAACTAAGAGCAAAGACAACATTGATTATTTTATAAGTAAATTAAACCAAAAAAAGTATTGATTATTATTTTAAAAAAATGCACGATTTGAATTCGAACAAAATTAAATCTAATTCCATTTTAACATATTTTTGTTATATGAAAGGCGATTTGTTAAAAATTAAAGTACTAAATTAGTCCATGGAGGTAAAAGTTCAATTGTGAACATTATTGTATTTTAGTATAAATGAAGACATATTTATTCGTAGTACAATTTTTTGGATACACATCAGTCTTTCCGACCATATAAAAACATACATGTCTAATAAATTTATTTATAACATATTCTGTTAATTTCTGTCCATTATATTTTCAGTTTGAGATGCTCTAAGGATGTGTTGTTTTTCCTGCAGGTGTGGCCTAGTACTAAAAGGCCAGGTGAATTTACAGGTAAGTACAAGGCACGAGCGATGACAATTATTACCACTTGTTCAGAGATACCAACAACTATCGTACTAATGCGCACCACGTGTGAAATAATTGAATTGATGTGTCTAATACATAATATCTATGTTATAATATAATATATTGGTATTAATTAGGTTCAAATGACAAATATGTATGTTTAAATATATGATCTAATTCGTAACTTTCCCACATTAATCCTTTCCCGTTGAAATGTAATATTCAATTTGTTGAACGACACTCGCCTCTTGTTTAACAAAGGGTCTTTGAGCTTTCAACTCTTTACAACATTAAATCAATATTTAAGGCATTTGTGTACTCGTATCGTGTTTCCAGTTAACAAACGAAGCTCGGTTTTGATCATAATACAAAGAGGGTAACAATTAGTTGAACAGTACTCAAATATGGTCGGATTAAATACATACATGAATATCTTAATTCTTAGAAAACATTAGAAAACTTTTGATCCCGCGTAATTTACCTTAATTAAAATTTACTTCAAGTTATATTATTACTACTTGGTGATCTTAAAACAAGTTAAAGTTGTGATTGAAGCATTGAAGGTTAATTGAAGAACTATGGTTACTCAAATTCACATTTTTTTAAATATCCTTAATTATACAGACACATATTTTTATTTATTAAGAATAAATTATCAACTTAAACCAAAACCTTATCTCTATATTATACAGCAATAAAGCGAGGTATTTCATGGTTTTTTTCCCCATACGTTTTATTATTTAATATTGAGTATCTCTAATGTCACATAAAAATGTTATTCTCATGTTAGTTATAGCTAAAAAGATTTATATATTCTGTACATCTAAGTCTAATTCATAAGATGTTTTGTATTATATGAACAATGTAAAATTCAAATTAAATAAAGAAATTGTAATATAAGGCGAGCTATTTTAACAACAGCTCTTCTGAATTGAACAAACTGCAAAAATTTAATTCATATTTTATTACAATATCACCAAACACAGCCGTTTGTAGTAAATTAGTTCACATCTGTCAAAAGTTTGAACTAAAGAATAATTACTTAAGAATTTCGTATACTTAAGTCTCGGAAAGTTCCTCAAACGGTAAATAATCTCACATATGTTTCAAAATCGTTTTATTTGTAACATTGAATATTGAAATCATTACTTAATTGCGTAAATAGAAAAGAACAGAAAAATTCTGACAAGCAGAGGCAAATGGATAAGTACTCATGTCAATATTGTAATTAACAGTATATATAATATGTACCACTTAAGCTTAAGTTTATGCTTACTTTTTTATAATCCAGCATGCTTTATGATTGTAAATACAATTTATAATATTATTGGAGATGGACATAATAATTGTTTTATGGATACTTGTATTGGGGCGAAGGGGGGTAAGTGTGAATCATCATCAGAGAACGTTCTCCTAAATTGAGTCCAATTAACGGTGGTGTTACAACAATCGAGCTGAAGTCGCCATATGGTAGACTGATTTACATTTTGTTATTATTATTTAGTAATGGTATGTGCCCCATAATATGTGTATTATAATGTCAAATATCGCAATATGGGGACTTGTGGCACGCGTGTCACAAACCTGCCCTACATACAGATTATAATTATATGATACTAATAACCTAAATTACAAAAAAAATCATTAATTAAAAATCTATACCACAAATATTTAAAATGAAAGTAAACCGATATTTTTATTGTCCATCGAAATTAAAGAATAATATTCATTAATTTAAAAAATATATATAAATTTGATCGGTTACTTTTAAATGCATAAAAACGAAAACTCGTCTTTTTATGATGTGTTAACTCGAAACGAGCTTTGCAAATCATGAACCAAGGTCCAACCAGAATATCGGTTTTTAAAGTCTCGTTAACAAGGAGTATGAATAATTAACATATTTCTCACTTATGGTATTTAAATATTTTTCATATACCTAATATAATATTTTTTGATTCGTGTTAGTTTAAAGCGTCGAATAGTAATAATAAATGTGGGGAGGATATCAAGCACCCCATGACAGGAGAATGGGGTGACTAAGGGGAGGCACTCCTATATTCAATTGACTTCAATTAATTTATGACAGTGAGTGTTAAGTTAGTCTCTGTGAATGGTGATGCCGACATTATCGACATATGAATGACGCATTCCACTGCATCCATATGCTCATCTGCCACTCTTCACCAATAAAGATTGATTGATAAATAACTATTTTTTAACACTGAGGTACGCCTCATTAATAATATGTATAATTTCCGATGTAAATATAGCAAAAAACAATTATACTATAGATTTGTCTATGAGTGCTTTGATTCATCATTTAACGTTTTATTTTTTATTTTATTTTTACATTTTTTATTTTATTAATAGAGAACCGTGGGGGTTGTGGGGGGGGGGCAATAATATGAAGGGTTTAATAATATAAAAAGATAATAAATATATGCAAATTTCTTTAAGGTTGTATTTTAATTACATGGATGTATATATTACAATTTCTTTATTATGTAAAAGTTTTTACAATGATTGATAGAACAATACATCTTTGGAAATAGACTTTTTACCTATAACTAACATGAGAATGTTTTATTTAAATTTGAGATGAATAATAGTTTTATTTATTTATTTACGCTCCGAAGAGCTTTTATTTTTAGAAAGGGTCTTTTTGAGAGGGTTTTTTTTATACAAAACAACGTGTTAATTGTCTGTCGGTGATCTTAACTATTACTAGTTACACAGGTCACCGACAGAGCGGCTCTACCCGACTTAATATTACGACAGTATTTACCTTACAATTCAGAAAATCTAAGTAAACCTGGATCGAGACATTTTTAAAATTTTATTAAGAGTATTCCCGATCTCCCAGTCGTAATAACCGATCGAATCAATTTAAAAATTCTTAAATTGAGTGGGATTTGAACCCATCAAAACAATATTTCTAACCACGCTTCTTATCCCCTGAGCTATTTTTCTTCTTATCCCTATTACGCTGGTATAATTATTATAGAAAGTATGGGGGAAAAATAAAAACCCATTTACAAATATGAAGATTAGTGAATAATAACAACAATTAAAGCAATATTAACAAAACAATGAATCTGCGCATAAATAATTACGATGTTGGAAGACTTGGTTTTATTAATAATAGACTAATTTTATTCAGTGCCGATTAATAATTTTATATGTATAGAATGTGTAGTGCGATAGTGATCGCAGAGTAGCGCACGCGCACCTCGGCAATCATCACAATTGTTTGTCGATTTGCATAGACACATTTGTTAGGGGATGACCGTGACACGGTATGGCATACCATGACATACAGAAGCAACCCCCTTTGGCGTGTTTAATTGTGTGTGGAGGGAGTAGTGGGTGGTTCGGATGATATGGGGGAGATTCTTATCACATAAAGTGTCCTGACCACATGACGCACCATATGATACTGACGCGTGCAAAGGATTACCCAACCTGATTCCTAAATATGTTCAGCCTATATCAATCCCACATTAACAACACTATAAATATTACCAGCTAATCCCATCCATACCCAGATTACAGACTACAATGAATAACTAACGCAGTTGAATACATTACGAGTTTAGTAAAAATATAACTCCAACATAGTAAAACTAAGGCAAGCGAAGTTTAATTTAGCATAGTTGTAATCAGTAATAAGTTGTCTATGGAGAGTAAGATTAGAGTGAATGATGAAAGGAGATCATCACCAAGTTTAAGGTCAACGCTACCAGCACCAGATAAGTTAAGGTCGGAGTGTGTTCCTCCTTCTCCCCTTCTCATTAATTTAGACCACAACTCTTCAGACGCCGTCTCTATTGGACCCTCTATAATTCGTCTAATCTAATATTATTTATATGTTTTCAAATATTTTTTTAGAGGGAGTACTAAGACATGTATAGAAACAATCTAATTTACTGTAAACAGCCGTGATTAATCACACCGCAAAATATAATATCACATTTTACTACCGCCAAGCACCGTCATTTAGACGCTATTTTTTGGTCTTATTCTGCTCTTTTTACAAATAAAACATTTTATCAGTGTTTGTCTTAGAAAAACATGTAATATCATTTTTGTGTTCAAATGATATTTATTTCCATATAAACACTCAGATAACCATATAAAGAACTTTTTTATAGAAAAGACAAACATAATAATAATAAAAAAAGGTTTAAAAACGTAAATGAAAAACACATGTATGTATAAATAGAATGTATATAAAATAAAGTAAGGTGTAGGAAGCAATCATTTATATGTTACTATACAGGATAGACTTAAAATAACTGAGGATATTTTAGGGGGTGGTAGGGTGTCGTGAGAATAATTGAAAAAAATAAAAAAATAATTAATAATATAAATAGTGCTTTTGGAATCGAGTTTGGGCCACCATCTTGGAACCAACTGTTTCTCAGAATTATATTCTGTCTGTTATATTGTAATTAATATTAATAATTAAAAAAAATATATATTCCACCCTGTATAAAGTCACTCCTAAACAAGTCCCATAGGTGGCAGAAATGGTAGAAAAGAGTTCACCCAGGTGGGCAAATTCGTTGCCAAGTCGTTGCAGCCTATTTAGAGGAGAATAAAAGAGGTAGTTGGATGAGGAATACTGTGGATAGAATGGAAATGGATATTTAAGAAGATGCTTGGATTTCATTCAATCACTTGTTATGCTTTAAATGTATCTCGTTTCAAATGGTACTAATATAATTTACTTATAATTGATAATTTGCTAAAATAATTGTTTAAATTTGAACACATACTAAATAGTAGACACAATGTAATAAATTCGTCCAAGATAAATTGTGCCGGTATGTAGGTATAAAGAGGTAAGAGCCATTTTTATTGAACTAATGAAACTTTGATCAGTAAATGAATGAATATAATATGTTATGATTACGACGATATTTCGGTTGTCATTGCATGTTCCATTAAATGCACAAAGAGCATTGCGTGTGTCTGGTCGTAAGAGAATTGACTGATCGAGCCGCCAACAACTACGGCCATATTGACCGTCAAAAATGTAATTACAACAATCTAAACTAACATCATCGTGACAATGATGCCCACCAAATGACAAATAATATTACAAAGAAAATCATTCCATTTCGTACCTTGATAAGATTTCTCCCTTCGATCTTATCTCTAGTCACGTTATTCACATTTTCCAGAAAAATAATTGTTTTAAAATAATAAGTGTCGCTAGTGTCGGAAGCTGGGAGTCAACATTTTATATTTTAATAAAGTTCTCACGAACTGCCGCAGCACTGGTCACTTGCATTTTAATTTCATATTACATGTAAGATTTATGCAGTATTCAAAGCCATAAAAGCATACATATATTTAAGGGTATGGGAGCGTGAAATAAAAATCGAGAAGTGTACTTTAATTTATGGACGAGTTATCAGATTGGTCGCAAATAAACTGCATCCAATCAAAATAATAAATACGGTATTTGGATCACTGGCACCTGTTGCTTGAGAAAATACACATAGGTATACAATTAACACATAATTGGATACAAAGTCGCAAGAGTTTTTACTAAATGTATTAAAGCACGTGTGTAATTTGGCAATGAACATATCCTGTATTGCAAAAACGACACAAGGAACCCCACGGAGAAGAGGAGCAGCATTCTTATAATGCTGAAGAGATGAAATCTGTGGCATGAGGTTAGCAGGAGGCTGTGTTGATACCAGCATATGAGAATCCTGTTTGTTATATGAACAGGTGGAAGGCACGCGCTCAACAACACGCCCCTTGCTCCTGGTCAAGATATTGCATTATACTAAATATATTTGCTCTTCCCCTACTGACCTTCACATTTTTCTATATCCTCATTAATTAAATCTGAATGGAGGACATTTTTTTATATTTTACAAAAATAATTCTATATAAAATAGTCTGTAGTTAGTTGGGAAATATACGTGAATTATATATACTTTTACAAGGTTGTCGTATATAGTCAGTGAAAATATTTTTAGAGAAGATAAGGAATCTCAAAAATCCATTATATTTTGTAGTGTTTTTCTATTGCTTGATAAATAAATGCGGCCGTCACTAACGGGAAAACTAAATTGCAAAATTATAAAATTAATTGCGTATTAATATTAACACTACCTCCCAAATAATTTATATTTCTTATTCTACAAATATGAAAAAGATAATCTATATTTATATATTATTTAAATTGTCTATGCTATACTAAAATCTTACATTTAATTGAAAGAGAAGTGTAGGTAAAAATTTTTGTACTTCCACTTTTCTTAATTATTATTTTATTTCTATCAATTATCATATTTTTCCATTCTTATTAAGTTTGGCAGAGCCGCTATGTCGATCTCTGTGTAACTTAAAGAGTAAAATACATCAGACAAGTTAAATTAAATATAAAATAAAAAAAACAAAAACAAATAAGAACTGCGAAAAGCCCTAAATAAAAATATTTATATTACCATAACTCAATGATACCCAATTCGAAAAAAAATATCGTCATGAGCGTTATTTCAAAATTAATTAATCTCATTCAAAACTGGTACTAATCAATTTACATAATAACACGTATGCTTGATCAATTGTATGGAATTATGGAAACTGATAATAATCATAAATCTGTAGCCTTTTGCAATAGATATCAACATTAATGGACATTCGACAAGAAGAAGTTTAAAGGCGTGGTGCAATATTAATGCTAATGTAATATTCAGTGTTAACGAGGTTTTAATAACAATGATCATGAAAAGTCATCTGTTTTATGGATGGGCTGTTAAATAACCTTTCAAATTGAAGTTTAAATATGAAAACCTGTACAGCATACGCTAATTGGAAAACTTAACCGAAAGTGAAAGTATGTTTTACAAATTAAATCATTTATTCTATTCTATTCTAGTTTTCTGTGTACATGTGAAGAACGGAGTTTTCTATTTAATAATCAAGTATGTGATACATAAGTGAAAAGATTTCTGTAAGCTTACTACAAGTTCATTCATATTGAGTTTCTCTCACAATTACTCCTCACTCATATCAATATGATGTCAATTTTGTAGTGAAATAATGAAGACGGTCAGTTGTGAACATGATCGGGGTGAAAATGAACACATTGATTACAGACAACATTGTTTTAAAACATGATGTAGTACGGTGAGGTAGTTGAGAATATTGAATAATTATTTCGACACCCACAATATTCCAAATCATCCTTGAGCTTTCCGTGGCTTATGACTGTATTTATTCAATAAGACAACGATGGTATCGCTAGTAATTGCTATCCCTGGATGGTAATTAAAGTGATTGAATATATTGCCAACAGTTATTCACTGACACACAGGAGCCTCGTAATATTGATCTGCTCAGATTCTGTGTCACAACCTAATTGATTGGTGAGACGTGTACTTTATGCCACTACCATACAAACTTTTTAAATCAATGAGAAGCTCATTTGTAAATAATATACTAAGCTTGGATTGAGAATATTTTTATTTCACCCCCTTCAAGAAATTTTAAACTATATTAAATGTCATGAATCCTGCGAATTTCAATTTAAATGTTTTAATAACACGTCTGAGAGATTCCAGTAGGATTCTTCAAAAATTGTAATAATATTTTTTTCCATCAAATATAACTTGAGTAACCATTTCATAAAAGTCCCACTATACAATCAATAATTTAACAATTCATAATGCTAAGATTTTTTTTCTTTAATTTTTTCTCTCCCTATTGATATTTATGATATTTTTCATAATTTAATTTGATTAAACTTTAGACACTAATTTTAGACCACATTTCTCGATTTTCATATGATGAAAAGACGCGTGATTAAATTACGATTAAATGTCAGTAACTCACAGTTAAGAAAACAATATTTTTAAACTACACCCTAAACATGAAAAATGACAAGTCACAAATTGATATTTATTGAAAAAAACCATATAATCAATGATTAAGTTAATAAATCGTGAATGCATCACGGAAGTATACATAAACTACAAAATGTCTCGACGCGACTTATACGACAATATTTTACATGCCAGAGTAAATCGATCCATAATTGAATTTAGCAGTAAAAAGTGACGGTTTTATAAATATTGATTTTAGTAAAATATGTATATAAAGGAGACCGACGGCAGATAAATCAGATACCGATTCGTTAATGGAACAGTTTAATAATTCAGCCGGTACACGCGACCTACATATGAAATACAACAACATCAATCACTTATTCTCTTCACCATTGAAAAATGAGACTAAATTAAAACACCCATTATGACTTCTTGTAAGAAACCTTAATTTTATTAATTATACTACCGTAAGTATCAAGCAAAATAAAAGGCAGAGAAAGGTAGGTATTGATTACAGGTGATGAAACATGTTGTATTACATAAAAATTTAGAAATGAATACTAAATATAAAGGATCTGAAGGGTACATGTAAGTCTTGTATGTTGATTATGAAATAGAAATGGACAAATTTGATGTTAAAATAAAGATAAATGTAATACGGATGGGGGGGGGGGGTCATTTTTATAAGGTAGTATTAAAATTGTGAATCTATCTGTCTTTACAATTATTATTTATTTATTACTCGATATAATTTATTATTTAAGCAGAAAATACGATAATTGAATTAAGTGTTCCTGGTAATCAATCAGTTGGCGCAGAGCGTGATAAGAATAAAATTTAAAAAGATTGTCAGTACATAGGTTACGTTGAATAATTTTCAAAGATTCAGATTCCTAATAAAAATGACAAATTGAATCAAATTTATGTATGTAAATCAATGTATGGCTCGTTACCGATTCTGGGTAGACATATCAGTTGAGTATCAAATTGCGGTCCTTCTGGTCTGCTTTAATGTTTATAATCAACAAGACAAGGTGACGACGCTACATTCTTGCACATTTTGATTTCCTTATTAAAATAATAATCGAGACCCGATGCACCAATATAGTGTACTTCCACCGTAATTACCGTACCCATATACACCATCGGGGGTTTTAAATTGTTTCTTCACGATTCGGGGACACGATCGAAAGTAAATCGATTCAATCTTTACCGCAGTATCCAAAAAAATATAACATTCTTAATATGATCAATCACCTATTTTATAAATCAGCTTTTGAGCTACCGAATCGGCTGGAAGATTAAATTGTTGCAGACAGGTTTTCAATGTCGAAGATGAATCTAAAAATTAACACTACCAAAGTGTTTTTTACCTACTATATACACATTTCAAAAATAATTAAAATTATAGCTTTGTGTCCCCAAAAAGCACATCTTTCTACATTGTAAACTTTTATTTGAACTTGACCTGTTATATTTTTTATAACCAAACCAAGGGTGAAAAAAATCAGTTTTTCAATCGCTTACAATTGTAGAGCACTATGTGGCCAACATTTTTATTATATTGCTTTATTATGTGAACAAATTCACATTAATTCACATTCAACTTTATAGTTTGTCCCATGAATATAATAATTAATGTATAATATCTGTAGATGTACAAAAATCATATAATGTTTTTTTGTAAATACCAGAGATTTGAAATAAAATAATACATATGTCATAAAGGAAATCGTTGCAGAGCTCGAATACGTCAATGCACTTAAAAATATAATAGTAGTAGGTACTACGAAGAACTATTTGAGGATACATATATTTAATAATTTTAAAAGTATGTACATATTCCTCAACCACATTTTACGAAATTATATTTTAAATTATTGACAAGGCCATTAACAGCTTAATGCAATCAATACCCAATGACTACCGTCCCTGTGTTTTGTGACTAAATATTAAATATTATATAAAAACTACAGTCCTTAAATTTCTTTTTGTAATGTTTGAATTTCAGAATGGGGGAGGAAGAATTGTAAAAAAACGGCAAATCGGAAGCGACAAAACGCATTAGCGATAATAAAAATGAATGTATGAAAGCCGTCAAAAAGGACAAACAAATATGTGAAAACGGATACCGATGATCACAATGGACAATAATGAGTCGGAATTGCCCCATCGAATGAGGTCTCGTGGCATTATATAATACAAAAAACACATACAATATTTTGTACGAGTGTGCCACTTTTTATTATGACCGATACTGGTCGATACATGTCACCCGTCGTCGCTTATGATGCATAGCGAATTCAATACTTGGCCCCCTTTTGTCAATGATTTTTTAGCAAAAAAAAACATACACACTATTTAATATGATTTTGGAATATAACAGTTCATTAATCATATATTCAAATATATATGAAAAAAAAACTATAAAAACACATGACCAGAATCCCCAGTTTACAAAAATTGATTCAGATTACTCGACTATAACCAGTTTTTAAATCTATACTAGATGAAGCAATACGCTGAAGCAAAGAGAGATTACTAAATTACATTATAAAATTTGTAAGAGAAGAATTTATATATTTTTTAATTATTAAGATAAACATTTTGACTAAAATAATATATAACAATTTAATGAATAAGTTAAGTATGCGGGGAAAAACGGTGGCCAATTACCGAATGAAAGATCATTAATTCAAAGCTTTTTTGGGTACATTTACACATCATTATATATATATAATTGTCTAAGGTGTATGTATGTTATTTTTATGTTATATGTACAGTTCCCTCAACCATTAGTGTTACCAGATGGAAGAATATTATTTTATATAATTATTTTATAACAATTAATACATATCTGAAATCTCGAAACAGATGTTTTAATGATAATAATATTAGAGATATGTAATGATGCATTATAAATAACAATTCTCAAAAAACAGTATTAATCGCGAAAGTCGTGTGATGAGTGTTGTAATCATACTAAAACCGTTTGAATTATTTTATTTATAATTAACTTTAAAAATTCAAACATCTTCTGATAGAAAAATAAACAACTTTAAAGCAATAATTAAATCTAAATATTTAGAACCTTCCTATTAAAAAGCCAAACAGAACATAAAAAACATTAACAAATTGAAAATTTCAATTAAAATTACCCTTAATTAAATTAAAGCATAAAAAATTATCAAATGAACTCCATCAAGCATCTTCTTAAATATCATCTGAACATAAAAACTGATGACAAATGTTTTGCTAAGACTATTGAAAATTAATTAAATAACAACTATCAAACAACTTATTACCGTCCTATTAAAAAACCAAGCAGAACATCAAAAAACATCAACAAATTGACAATTAAAATGACCCTAGTCATCGGATTTGCAGTTAAAGCTTACTATGCAACTATGTGCTAATTATGTATTCATAGATAAACGTTAATAACAAAACAATCAATCGAGCAATGTTTCAACCTCATTTTCGCGTAATATGAATATAAATGACAGGTGTAGATATGTATGTATTAGCATATAGTGATTAATGTATTAGTGGGCGTCTCTCTAACGGTGATTTTCTTGTACGCTATTCGTCGACGAGTTAACCAATGGCGTATTGCCTGCCGTTTACGTGGGAAATCGACCTTCCAATAGTGAAAGCCTCATTACATAAAAATTGCCTTAATACAAATCAAATTAATTTATGTGAGTTTCCAACTGAAGCGAATTTAAAAAATCTTATTACACTGTATTGGTATTGTGTGTAGTAAAAGAGGAGAGGTTGATAATATCCATAATAATAACAATACGATGTATGAATAGAGAGTTGAGGGACAAAGAGGCGATAGTTGGATGTTGAGCAGTATGTTCCCAAGAGTTGACTCTTGATAAATGCGACAGTCGATGGCCAATGAATTTGCCCCACAATGACCACAGCCTGGGACCACAGGTGTTGTTGTGCTTTAACTAATGCCCAGACCACCTTCCTTTATTGTGTTGCCAATATTGTGTTCCATTTCATACGAGAACAACCTGAGCAGTAGGATTATTATTACAAGTATATTATTAATAAATACAACTATATATTTATCACAATTATGACCAGCGATAACGAAATAATATAAAGACTTTAATGCCGAATAATATTAATTTCGACGTAATAGGTCATGGGATATGGCATGTGGCTACAAATTCTGTGGTCATGGGTTCAAATTCCCAAAAAAATAATGATTTGATCAGATATTACGACTGGGAGATCGGGAATAATATTAATAAAATGGTCTTAATCCAGGTTTACTTCGGCGATTATTAAGTCGGTGACTGTGTAACTAGTAATAGTTAAGATCACCGACAGACAATTAATTTAACACTTTGTTGTGTTTAAAACCAAAATTTGTAAAAACCTTCTCAGAATAACCAGCTCGGGGGATAAGAAGCGTGGCTACAAATACCTGTGGTCATGGGTTCAAATCCCACTCAAGTCATTTTTTTTAATTGATTTGATCGGTTATTACGACTAGGAGATCGGGAATAATATTAATAAAATCCCGATCGATCGTCTCGATCCAGGTTTACTTTGATTTCCCGGATTGTAAGGTAAATACTGAGGCGATTATTTAGGTCGGGCAGAGCCGCTCTATCGGTGACCTGTGCAACTAGTAATAGTTAAGATCACCGACAGACAATTAACACGTTGTTGTGTATAAAAAAACCCTCTCAAAAAGAACCTTTCTAAAATAAAAGCTCCTCGGAGCATAAATAACTAAATAAATAAATAAAATAAATAAATAAATCACTATTGTATCGTCATAATAACAAAAAGTTCTGATTTTTTTTTCAAAAACTCATTAAATTGAATGTTTAAAAAAGTCAATGACAACAAAGAATATAAGTGACAACTCATGAACAACATTCACCATGCAGCTGTGATAAGAAAAATTGAGGTTAAAAAATATATTTCGATATTATTATATTTATTGTATTTTCCATGCACTAGCTGACATTACCTTATGTTCATTTAAATTATAAAAATATTACGATAATATTATGTAATATTCAGATTTATCTCCATTTGAATGATATATACGCTTACACAACCTTAAGTGATGTTTGATAATATTGCAAAAAACATGACGATAACTTGCATAATACTTGGTATTCTTCTCTCGTACTAACACTCGTATCATGCATTTTTATATCCCAATGACTATAAATCACAATCCGTGTCAAAAGCATAAATTCATATTGCACATATTCAATAAATATGCAGAGATAATGTTGAGAAGCTTTTAGTAGCTAATAATCTTTATCCATGTCGAAATCAGATTTAAATAGTTTATTCAGTGACAAGTTATTTAAAGCACTTGATAAGCTCATAATTACCCGTATTGGCCATTTGGTTTGATATCGATAAGAGAATAATATTTAAAACCAATTCCATCAACGATGGGGCGTCCTGGACTATAAAGGGTTGAAGTTGTAAGGGACAAAATAAAGCTGCAACCGTTAAAAACACTCACAATACAATAAGTGTTCGAAATTGTATGGCGCGACATGTTGTTAGATCAAGATGTGACACCTTTTTAAGATTCTTGTTGTGTAGATTCTAATCTCCACACAAATTATAAACCGTTTAGTTCGAGAAGAAGGTGCGTATGCGTGTGAACTTTTGAATTTAAAATTGTAGGGTAACTTTTATAACTTTATCTGGGGAGATGTCTTGATAAATTTAAAAAAATGAATTTTAGATGAAAACTTTGCATCGGAGAATAAAAAGTGTAAATAATTTGGCTATTTGATTTTATATCAATGTATGAAAAACCGATTATTTTTTTTAGATATTTATTATCTCCTATATATTATTATATGTATTATAAGTACCTTATATTCGTGCAACAATACACATACATTTAATTATATATATTAAAATTTCTCTATTATGCATGAGATTTGACATTGCTTAATAGAATAATACATCTTTGGAAATAGACTTAGGTATGCACAGTATATAAATCTTTTAACCTATAACTGATATGAGAATGTTTTTTTTAAATTTGACATCAATAATAGTATTAAATATAGAAAGAATGGGATAAAAATAAAAACCCATTTACAAATATGAAGATTAATAAATAATAACAACAATAAAAGCAATTTTAACAAAACAATTACAAAATATAATGCTATAAAACTAAATAACAATTTGTTTGAGTAAAACCAAATTTGAGTTGTGTGGATTATTAGAAATTTTATTTTATTTTTAAAAATAATATCAGTTTTGGAAGTCCATTGGTAAAATTAACTTAGGTTTCCTCGGGGCATACTTGGTTTTATTTACATATTTGGTTTTATTTATACGGGAAGATTTTAGCGTAATGTTTTTTACTCAAATATAAATTTAATGATGGTAAAATAAGACGTATAGGGGAAAGGAAAATATATAAATTATAAAGAAGAACTCAAAAAATGTTGTATAAATAGGTTGGTATATATTATTATAATTACGATTTTCAGAACACTCATTGTATTTCGACGGGCCCAATTTGCATATGGACGTTATTGGTGTGATATAGCAAGTATCTGATACCTTGTGATTAATTATAAAACACTGTTAAATCGTAATGTAAGACAGTGATCAAAGAGATAATCAATAGTAAGAGCAGGTGACATGTGACAGCCAACCTCGAATCTGCTCACTTTTTACGATCTCACCTTTATTTTATCTTGTCACAACATCGGCTGATATCTGCGGTGAAATTTGTCACACCGTATATACAGGGTTACAACAAAACCAGTCTTCTAAACAGAATCAAATCCCGAATCACACTATAATGTTGAGATTTGTCAAGACCCTCAAAATATTTAGTGATAAAGCTATAATAAAATGCATTGGTCGCGATTGTTTGCACACTGCATGACGTTATCTGAAAGGGAGATCGAACCCGGCTACCTCGTGTGTGGTACTCGAATCCAAGAACCCTAACCAGCAATCTCCGCTTGCCATTGCATCTTTCCAGAAATTCCCTCTAGATTGCAGATATATGAAACATTTTTAAATAACTTGCATTATTCTTTATTCAATATAATATATTGTCAAAAAATATATAGACAATAAGCATGGAAATAACACAAGTTTGATTTTGGCAAATTTATGTATTTGTGTGCATCGCAAACTAGTAAATGTTTTATAGTGTCCTTTGAGCTATTAAATTATCAGAGTGTAAATATTAAGATATGTTTTAAGAGGGACTTTATAAATGATCAATGTGTAAATGATAAAGATACATAACCTGGTATATAAATCCGGAAGAACGGGAAGATTGTCAAAAAACTTCTTATGATGGTATATAAAAAATGGTGTAAAAATAGTTGTGAATTATCAAAGTTCAATTATTGAAAGTCAGTTTATGAATATTAGAAAAATTATTATGGGTGTCGAATTATTTTACCCCTGCAGTATTGAGAAATCAAATAAAGAAGCACGCTTCAAACATATTTCACACTCGCATAGCAGTTATTAAAATATCACCCGACCTTCACAATTCATCGCATAAAGCAATGTGTCCTATTCATTTTTTATAGAAAAAAGGACACGTGGGATCTTAACGGTGTTTTACAACTAAAAAAATGACGAACATGTGCTATGATATTCGATACCAATAAATTTATTCGCCAAAGGTGTAAATAAATCTGTTATAATAATTGTTTCAGGGATACAAGTATGGTGTACTGGATAAATAGGTGGGTGGAGTAGTTTAAAAAAATTGCTTGATATGTCTGTCTATATCAAAAGCTCACTCTGAAGGATTTGTAAAGATATCACACAAAGACAATGAATAACAATTTCACATTAATTTATTACTAACTGATTTATTTCATATTCAATTATTACTCGGGTCCATCTTACAATACATAAAATAAAGCCTATTTATAAATTAGGGGTCGCGCAAAAATGTAAGTAGGATAACACCCGGTTAAATTCTGAAATAAATGAATATCAAACACAGATATTTTTTTTTTCATAATATTAAAATTGTGGTAAGTCATTAATAAGTAAAAAATAACATTAATTTACGCGAGTATGATATTCGTATATCTGATTATTTGTTTTTTAATTAACTATTGATGATAATTGGTGCGTACAAGTAATGTTTGCTAAGAGGGGTGTCCTCTTAGTATAGTGTTAGCCAAACCCGCATCGAGCTTTCATGATTCAGCGATCACTGATAACCCTTAAATGTTACCATTAAACATGTATTGGGCTAACTCACCTCACTGCCCCTAATTTCACACCATCAACGTGGTAATAATAATTTGAATATAACAGAAAGTTTACCATCAATAATGAAATCATCAAATAATTAATCAACAAGAGCAAAAAATTATCATACATATTTATCGATTAAATTTTAAGTGTTTCATAAGCCTCATTTACCTTAGCATAATTTATTCTTTGAATATTCAAACGATTATTTTTTATACATTAAAGAAATTGTGCGCTGATTTGTCTTTGTAGATTTTTCTTATCTCTTTGTTACGATTCATGGGGATAATTGAGACGATCAGTTTTATTGCGACGGTCTCAGCTTATGTATACCTAAGCGATCACTCTGGATTACTGGAATTGTATGTTTGTATGTAATTAGTATCTAATGTATTCGATAAGGGTGAAAAATGGGAGATTATATCATATTGATAAAAAATACAACTTCATTGATGCTAAGGAGATATTTGAAAATATATGCTTAAAAATGGTTTATTATATATTAATCTATCAGATTTAAAAAGAGTATGTATGGGTTCTTTAAAAAATATATGTCTTTCATGATTACTTTAAATTTTTTAACACTAGCACTGATGATATTCATCATGAGTTCAATATTTCAATAACCGAACATGGCCTCCCTTACAAGCTTCCTCCATTCTACCTTTAATCCCTCATCATATCAAAGATCTACTCGTTAAGATCCTAGCCAATTTATCTTATTTTCAAAAGTAATATGAAGTATTGACAAAGAAAAAATGTATAAATCCGAGAGGATGGATTTAAATCAGCCAAAGATGGTGGAAGTTCAGCTGCCAGTGTTACAATGTTCGGTTAACCGCAACGCAGTGTGGAATAAATTTACAGCTTTGCTGTTTGACAAATAATAATAAGAAGAAGAGCAGCACTCACTTTTGTGACTTTGCGTATTAAGTTTTTATAGTTTGCGGACAATTTCCATGACCGCGTCTCGCACACTAGTTTTTATTGGCCTCCTGAAACAATGCCATCCACCACATTCACTGCCACTTTTATGACATAGTCTCACCATATTCAATAGTCTTGTGTAGGTAATCTACATTCCTCCTCTAATAAGATTTTTAATGTGTAAACAAAGAATAGTGTTGATAATAACCAAACTGTGCTGTTGAACGACGCAATATTTTCAGTACTCGTTGCGTTCAAACGGCGAGAATAATAATAATCGGAGACATAGAATTAAAATAATCAGCAATCATTATGTTTGATGTAAAAATACACACATTTATGTCTTATAATTGAGCGACAATATTACAGATTAATTTTAAACAAATATCAATAGGAAAATGCTGATATAATAAATAGTTGAAATATTTTTAATTAAACATATTACGAACTACTTTTTTTATTATAAATATGACAACAAATTAATCTCTCAATATATCTATACTAAATTAGCTTAAAAAATAATGCTTATTTCCATAATTACACTTAAACACTAGTATAAGGATGTGTAGATTAATGGGTTATATTGGGTTGGGTTACATTGATTAAAAGTAAACTATCCTAAACCTATTTTGTACGTATTAAAAAACGTATGGTTTTATTGCGTATTTTTACTGCATAAATATTAATTAAAGCCAAAATAAAATCTATACCTAAAGACACTACGTCTATAAAATACACTACTCATGGTATTTATCTAATTGAAATATGCAAAAACCATATATATTTTAAATTCTTTCTGAAAATATACTAAAATCACTTAAAAGCAATATGAATTATTAATGCGAAAATATGAACCGGATTGCAGCGATTTAAGCTGTCACTTCGAATATCGTTTCGACAACCAGTTTTTATTTGAAGTGGTCAAGAATCGACAGATCAAAACGACAAGTATTAATCAAGAAGAGGGAGATAAATGTCAGATGTGGTACAGGTAAAAATAGAATAGGGAACGTGTAATGGAAAGGTGGAAGTGCCTTGAAGCTCACCCGCATCAGAGACGCGTGCTGGACTATGAGCACCTGGCATAAGGAGACGATCCTTTTGCTACAACACCTTGCTCCGATTAGTTGCTTGACAAACAGCTTGTCTTAGTGAATACTAAATTATTGACGATGATTTACACTTATTGTATTGTAACGGTCCGTCAATCTGATATTCGCCCATTAACGAAATTTGTAATGAAATCAACGCGACGAAGAATTCATAGCATTCGCAAATATTTCATAGTGATATAATAATGCAATTGATTGTTTTACTGCATACAAAATTGACAGACGCGTTTATATAAATATAAAACAAAAAGCTATTGATCATTCTTGCAACCAACTGCTGTTAGTAGCTAGTACATTTTTTGAGATATATTAATACAGTGGTACCTCGAAATACGAATTTAGATCGTTCCGGGAACAGCGTCGTATGTCAAAACAATCGTATCTCAAAAGCAATTTTTCCAATACAACAAACTGTTATTAATCCGTTCCAGCCCCTCAAAAAGTCCTAGCAAAAGAAAATGGTTTTTGACGTGTTTTTGAATAAAAAAATGTATTTATAAATGATAAATATTTATTTTACAAAGCTAAAACTAGAATATAAGAAATAAATTAGATTGTTAATGTAAGTTTCAGCAGCCAATTGCTTCTCCTTAATCCATAATAAAAGAAGTTGTTCCATGTCATCATGTATATTAGTTCGAAGCTTTGAATCATATAATCAAGAATCAATACAATTATGGCGCATAAAAATTCGTATCTCAAAACATTTGTATGTCAGGACATTCGTATCTCGAGGTGCCACTGTAATATTATATTTTTAAAGGTTACGTGTAGAAAAATATCAAAAATTAATATTTTCTTTCTAAGGAAACGTAAATAAGTTATTATTTAAGTAGGAAATCATAAAAACACTGAATATTATTACACAAATTTTTTGAATCTTCGCTTTACGAGTTATTAGACCAGATATAAAACATATTTTTATAATTTACTGATTGTTAAATATTATTATGATACGAAAATGCGATCCAGGCGTTGAATTTTTATAACTGGGGTTTGAGTTAGGGAATCAAGCAATGAAGCTTAACTTCCAACTAACCGGACAGAAGCCGATGTAACCACAAATCAAAATAAAATGGAAACCACGAACAGAATTTATATTTAAAGAATAATTTCTATTGAATTGCTATAATCTTCAAGATAAAAATATCATGGCAGTTAATATATATATAGGTTATTTCTCATGGATACTTGATTGTCTTGAGTGAATTTTGTCACTTATAATGCATTCCCGAAAGCGGCCAGGGACAATTGTTGATGAAAAAACGACAATATGTCAGAATATATAAAAGTATAAATGCTGATGGGCATGGGTTCCATAACGTGGCAAATGGACTTATTATAAAGCGGTGAGGGGGTGAATTATTCATTCATTTTTTCGACGAAGGCCACAATAAGTCTCGCCATTGATAAATCTCAAAGTCTGCTCCCGTCATTCGGGCGATGCGAACAATTCGCAAATATTTTCCATCAAGACGCTCATAAAGTCTGGTTTTTGTCAACATCAGCACCGGAGTTGACGATGATAAGTTATTATTGCAACTTTTTACATCAGCCAGTCATTGCTTGAAATATTTGAGTAGCATAGTTAGTAAAAAGTTGGATATATTGAAAAGCCCCGATAAAACATTGCAAGGCCACCGTGGGTGAGCATTAATGTTTATATATGATTGATATCACGATCACGATCATTGTATTTTTAAACAATTTATGAAAATAGTCTCATCACGTATTTATTACTCGAGAATAATATTATACTGCAGAACTGAAAATTGTACATCATTTAATCAACATTACACATATATTTTACGATTTTTTAACAATCGACAATGTTGCACTACTATTCATTTTTAATGGTCAAATCTTCTACTAATCTAAACTAAAAACTGTGCAGTGTGTATTTATTTTTCATGTATTTTATTTTTCAAGAAAAGCAAGTTTAAAATTACTTTTACTATATTATCTTTAAAAAATAGGTAAAGACCTAACAGCTGAAGTATTTAATAATACGTATATTTGAATACGTTTTTAAATTATTGGCGACTTTTTCAGTAAGAAGAAGCGCTAAGCAATATATATGAACTATGTTTTAATTCAAGCATTATTGAATTCGTTGATAATTAATCTTAATTATAATATAAAAACCATGAATGATCTTAATGAGTAGGTTATTGTATATTAATCAAATGAAGACCACACAAGTGATTTAAAAAAGAGCAGATCGGCTGAGATTGACAGACGGTAAAGGGGCTAATTACTGTTTATTAAGATTTCATAAGAGTATAACGAGTTAATACACTAATTATCACTACGAGAGCACTAATTGCATGATTGATTCCGATCACGTATGATGAAACATCTGCAAGATGTATTAAATATATAGCTCATTCATTGATGTACCAGGTCCGGTAGTCTGGTGCATACAGTGATTGGGTCTGTTGTCAAGTGTCATCACGTCTCTGCCAAATACCATCCAACATATTCATGTAATGCCAAACATAATCTCGAATGCCACTTGGAAATATTGATTAACATAATCATGGCAACATGAAGCATGCAACATTTTATCATCATCCTTCAAGGATGATATTATTATGGAATGTGAAAAAATAGTCTTGAACTCGATTATAAAAAGCACAAGGAAATCGAGAAATAATTATTAATATCTTTGATTTGGGTATAACAAAAAATAAATAAATATACAATAAAACATTTTGAAGAGTAGAATGAGGCATAATGCTTTCATAATAGGACCCAAAAACCATCATCATCATATTAATAAGTAATTGGTCTTGTTAAGCCGCCTTGTGGCCCAGTGGTTAGTGTAACGGATTCGTGAGTGAAGACTCCCGGGTTCGATTCACGGCACCGGAGTCACTTGGTAGATCTAGCTTAGCAAACTAGATCTTAAGTACTCATTGCTGTGTGGTGGCCTGGGAAACCATCTCTACTATATTCTCCCGTAAAGGCCAAGGTGGCCTGGCCAACCCTTTATATAGGGACTCCCGCCAATAGGGAAGGCGTCACGGTATTTTTTTTTGGTCAAAAGTATACTCTAATAACCAGAGTCCGCCAAAATGCGGCACTTATTTTTATTAAATGTGGCTTTAACTAAAGTAGCACAATTGGCATTTAAAATTGAAATACCATTTATTTAGTACATAGATCCTTTGCATAAAAATAGAAAGCCATTTTATTTTATGAAAATAATTCTCTCAGATACTATGTAAGTACTACTTAAAAACCCATTACTTAATAGTCAGAGAGTAAAAAAACATAAACATAATTTGCTAATTAAAAAATAAAAACTAAAACCTACTATAATTAACATAATACAGTTGTCTTAAAAAGTTTCGAGAATAACAAAAAGTAGCATTATAGGGTAGCAAAATGGCAATTGTTAAAAACTCAAAATTGCAGGCTTTTTTTTCATGGTAAATTGAAGTTTTTTACAATAGAAGAGAATTTTAATAATTGTAACCATAATATTACCCATGAAATCTATTAATATCATAGTAAGATAATACATATTTATATGAAAAATTATAATTTTTACTAATAATAAAAATAATATTCATCTTAACAACGTTAAACAGTGAGGAAGGAAACGAGAAACCAAGGACTGCGGTTCTCGATTATCGCTAAATAATTCTCGCACCATTGGCTCGAAATTTGTCGCGTAAAGTAAACATAAAATTAAGTGTTTATGGGCACCAACTACAATTACGGAGAGACGAGTTTAAACAGTAGTTAATTACAGACTCGATCACGAATATGCAAAGATGAAGACATTAAATCTGGGCCAATGAGGTGAGACCCATTAGGGACGCTTACACTTTCATGTGACAAGCCTTAAGGCCAACTACAAAATATAATTATCTCTCACCATCGATGGTCATAATGTGATTATCGTAATTGGGTGACAATATTTTTAATTACATATCTTTGACACGATGAACGTGCGAAATTTTGCGCTACAATAATTTTCACAACGTATCTGTAGAATATTAAATCAGTGATATGGTAATATAATAAACAGGTTATTTAAACATATGAAGTAATAAAAACCTTTTCAATATTTAGTGTTAAAAAAAAAATCTACTTTGTAAATATAATCATAGGTATACATTCTTGATTAAGTAATGAAATTTTCAAGCATTTGATTACGTACAATAATTAATTAGAAATTAAATGAACAAAATGTAAGTAGATGTAAAGCACTTGCACTTTTAACATATGTAGTGGATAATCTTGATAGATTTTAGCATTCGTGTCGCGACCGACCCTTTGTGCGCCTGGATGTGAACCCAGTATTTGACACGACCTACAGCTACATGGTTTCATTTAAATAAACGCCACTCGAATACTTGACCAACCTCAACGAGCACGTGCTGTTATACTATCAATACGCTGATATATTTCTAATGAACCGATTCAATAGATTAAGAAGATATTACAAAACCAACTTAAATATTAAATTAAAAAAATACTATTATGTTAACCAGGTCAACGCTAGTCATTATCATAAACAATGAAATGCTTCTTGTTATCTTATGTATATTAATATCAGGGTGACTTATTTAAGGATAAGCTAAATGTGTATGTATTTGATTAAAAATATTAATTGTTATTTGAATAATATTTTCTATCGACTATAGAAAGTGGATACCTACTATAATAAATACCTACAAAAACAATCTTATTAAAAATATTTATAAATCATGATCTTCAACGATATCAAATTGGCAATCAGTAAATGCATCTGTGGTCTCTTTGGCACCTGCTTAAGTTTCAAGTTCACAGAATTACGTCGTGGCAGTCTGTGTCGTTGGATCGAATCTCGAATGTGGTTAAAAAGAATATTTGTTGTATTTATATTCAGATAGCATGCATGAAACACTTTATAGCGCCATCCAGGCGATGTATGTTAATTGTGAGGATAGTGCGACACCTTGGGACCTCCTCGACACTATCGATGATTATTTTAATCGAATCTTTTTAACATTTACCGACGCTGCAAGACGACTGAAAATATTGACTATAAAATTATATTGTAAGTGTGCCGTAAAATTAAAACCGCAACGACTTCGTTACCGACAGAGAGGTGTCTGAGATTGCTCTACCCTGTCTTGTAAATTTATAATACAATTTGTGATACATGCCCCATCCCAATATTAATTTACGAATTATTATTTACGATTAATCTCATCCAGATGCTACAAAGCTTATAAAAAATAACATTTCAAAAAATATGACGTCTTATTCATATGTAGGATATTAGTTTTACTATCAAATCCGAAACTAATTTTAATGCATATTATTTATTCAAGAAATGCACCTAAAATAATGTATTAAATGAATTGGGTAAATTGTACTTGGGTATTTTTTTCCTATGAAAAAAGCCAAGCAATAATCTGAGATAGATTATTTTCGTTATATGATGTGTGAGAAAAAAAACATCTTAACCAAATATAATAAATACATTAGAATTATTACACTGTACATTCAAAATGTATTTGTCTAATAATCCAATAGAATGGAGCCGCAGTAAGTGTTTTTAGACCCTCGTTTATTAGTACCGGTAGTTATTCAACTATGGGGTAATTGAAGAGTAATTTCTTTTGGGACGGGCGTGTATAGTATTTAATTGCTGACCACCTTGTCGCTACTGTCGATTATTCGACGACTATTATCTTGTCATCGCATATACGATTGTTTCGTTACAAATATTAGTTAACATGCTTCTATTCTATAATTGATGCCTTTCATCTTGTGTAATTAAACAAAAAAAACTAGAGTATAAAACATTTGAAAAGATAATAATTCTATTCGCTCATAATGGTAGCGTTTATCTGATGCATGTAACTTTCAACACGCATTAACATAAATACAAATTTATTTCGCCCAGGACGCGTTTAAAATATAAATAAAAAACAGAGGGGTGTTTCAATGAATATGTCTCTAAAGTTATGTAAATTAAACCACTGGCGAATTGGTGAACGATATAAAAAAATAAAACATCTGAAAATTTGAACAAAAGTGTAAATATGGAAATTGTGTTAATCTTTGATGAAACAAGTTTTGACTTTAATTAATACCTGTTGTTTTACATGATAAAAAAGTTTGAGAATTGTAAGATAATTCATAATATATGTATACGGAGTGGGAACAGTGGCATTCGAAATAAATTAAACAAACAGGGACGATTACAAGGGGTTGTCGAGGGGCGCGATCTTTTCCCTTTGATATTTAAAAAAATAAAGGGAAGAACAACAAATGATCGTTTGAATTTAAATCGTCGCATATTGTTCATGGTGACATCGCATGCGTTATTTATCTAAATATTATTTATACACACGCCGTTTAACTAATGGATCGTGTATAAATAAATATCGCCATTTATTTATTAGCGGAACCGTTTTGCATTTGGATGGATCGAATCCTCATGATGATTTACTTACACTCCTGTCACATAATATAGGGAGATATCCTCTCGGGAAGTGCACACTTCCAATCATTACGGGGAAAAAAGCCCTTGAATACAGGAAGATGCTCGACTACAACAACTAATATATCCATTCATTAAATATATTGTTTGTTCTATTATTAAAAATAATTTCCTCCTTAAAAATAAATTGGAATAAAAAACGTCTTTCATCTAAAAATAGACATTCATCAAAAAGATAAATACAAAGTGGAAAAAAGAATCACCTTTATAGGTAAAAGGAAATAAAAAAGGAGGATTACGATAAAGTGAAAAAAATATATTTCTCGTAATTTAAAAAAAATATGCATCTGATGATGATGAGCTTAATGTGCAAATACAGAATATAAAAAATTGCTTAAACCTATGGGTTTATTAATAGTTATATATTAAAATTAAATCCCATTAGTTTTTTATTCATATTTAATTTAAATAAATAACCAAAGTGAAACTCCTAAATAAAATAATCATTTTCATAGCCGATTTGAAATAATTGCCCATTTTTTTTTAACTCAAATAATAGGTTATTGTTTAACAACAATCTAGTGGTTCATAATTAAAATAAAGAATCAAGAAGAGGAGATATAAAAAAAACGTAAATCTCTATCGTACATCAAAATGAATTATTAATTGGGTGAATTTGCAATATTTTTACAATCAAATATTACAACTTATGTTAACTAGAATCCGCTATAACTAATATTTAAAAAAATGATTTGGGGACATTTGATTCTACCACCGCGATTGTATTTTTTATAATTTGAAAGCGAAATCTTGTGGTTTCCCCTAATTGTGATGTGTGCTCGGTGGTATAGAATAGGACACAGTGGAGTACTTTGAACGAGAGTGTGTATAGAGCAGGAGTACTAATCTGTGTGCCTTTGTAATGATCATATCACACAGTCCAGGGTGAACCGCTTTGTTCCAATAGGTACTACAACTGATGATAATGGCTATGTACCTGAACGCTGCCAACTAATCTGCAAAGGACCAACCCAACTGATAATGTCGTCACCGCACGATCGAATCATCTAACTCCCAAACTGTACAACTATGTCTAATGTGTATGTCAGCAATATCGAATAACATATGTAATGTGAAAATCCACTATGTAAATGAAAGACATGCTACCTACACTACCCATATTCAATAATGAAAACCAACATTAAAAATATGCGGTACATGGGTAATCAACAGAATAAAGTTTAAGTATATTCGATGGTTTACTTATTGAGATATATGATAGTAATAATATATTACTAAATTAATCTAACATAAGAATAAAATTTTCATGAATTGTTGTGGTATGAATTCCGAGTGTAAACAAGTCGAATGCTCTTTTCGTGAGTCCTACTCGAAATACGTTAATTTGGAACAATGAACTCAAACAATGGACTGAAATCAAACCTGATTCGATCGGCATACAAACATACAATGATAAACAAGATGACATCAAAGCAATCCCTCCCTCACAATACAAAACAAACATGTGTAGTGCGGGAATAGGGAACAGACAAACCGTCACATTGGATGGATCACAGCCACCACAAAGAACCTTAACAATCCTCTACAATCATTTTAATACACTCTCAGATTAATACCATTCAATATTATTTGAAATTCGGATTATGAAGAAAGTATGCCGAATCCTGTTCGACACAAACCTACATAGTTCACTATAAATTCATTGACCGGAAAATAAAGTTTAAAATTAAGTATTTTGAACTAGTTATAACAATACTAGGGTAATTTTAATTGAAATTTTCAATTTGTTAATGTTTTTTATGTTCTGCCTGGTTTTTTAATAGGACGTTTATCTTTGAGTTTTGATTTCATTTTTGCTTTAAAGTGTTTTATCAATCAAAATATTCTTTTGATTTTTAAAAATTGATTATATAATAAATAAATATTTATGCATGATCAAATTATATAAATATCTATAAAAAATGTGAAATTTATTTAATATTTTAAATGGTAAATATTTCTGATTTTTTGCTTTGTTTTAATGGGAAATTTTCTATTTTGAGCTTTTAAACGTAGTTTTATTAAAACTTAAACATAATTTTTTTTATTTTTTTTATTATAACTTAAAAATAAAATGTTTAACGGTTTTTTGGAAAAAGCGAAGAATAAAATAATATTAAAAGTAGAACCGTATATATATTTTTTTCACTGCATCATTATACTGAGGTACTGTAAATGATGCATTCCCTTTTTTATTGTGGAAGGTTCCCCGAATAGGTATATTATAACCACTCAAATTTACTATATATCTTTATACTATTTTCAAAGTTAAAAAGGGCTTACAATATTATTTAAAACGTATAATAGATTAGGTTGTCTTTTTACGCGAATTCAATCTTGTGGAGCTAGTCATTATTATTATTAAACACATGTATTACGTGTCAGACGGGGTGAAATTCAAATGCAAGAAGATGTTGGTCCACCTGTGATGATGATGATGATGATGATGATGATGATGATGATGATGGTGATGATGTTGGAGCTTCAGTTGATGACGAATAAACAAAATAACAGGAGCGGAGTATAAGATGTTAATAACAACGCGAATGACGCGGCTGTCAGCATCTGTATTGTTGCCAGTGCAAGGAATGCCATGCATTTCATATAATATAGCGACTCTGTATATATTATATGTATAATTATTAAATATCTCTAAAATATTATTTTGAAATTAATTAAATAATATTATCATTAAAATACCCGTTTCGAGATTTTAGATATGTATTAATTATGATTAAATATTTAAATTGAATTATTTATACCCCTGGCAACACCTAGCAACACCTAGCTGTCATAATGGGATTTCGATTGACCATTATTTATAAAATTTTACAGATTACGATTAACTACCTTCTATTGACAGAGACATGAAACGTGTTATAGATAATGGATGAATCTACATTAGTTGCCGGTCAAATAGGACCATTTTACTATTTCGAAAAGCCCCATTTTATAGTTTAAACAATCATTGAAAATGAACATTTTTTGAAGTTTCATATATTAAGAACTAATACTGACAGCAAACATATTTCAAACGAAAGTATACGATATCTCGAAGGTATTCGATACATATTAGGGGCTATTTTCGCATATCTTCAATAATCAACAAATTTAAATGCAGTCTCACTACCAAATATTCTATTCCATTTTGAATATATGGCTCAGTTCCATAAAGACTTAAGAGCACACGGAATTTTAATGCTTGTACCCTGATATATTAAGGACTATTTTTCTGTATATAGCGACTCTGTATACGCTGAGGATATTTGAAAGATTTGAAAGATTGACCCGTACAGACAGACAGACAGACAGACAGACAGACATATAAAATACACACAGTTAGACAATTATATATATTATAAAATAAATATATAAGATACGATGGAAACAGTGACGCATTTTGTGAGATAAAATTTATATTCAATTTATTATTTACGCGGGACATTCCATAAATATCTTGATTGAATCGATGATATACGAAAGGGTAAACTATCAAATAGTTTGATTTCGATACGTTAGTTCTCATATAACTTTCGTAATTAGCGATATGGATCCCCAGTAACCGCTGTTTAGTGAACAATATTGAATTTGTCAAAATCATTGACTCGTACCTCCATAAAAAGGCGATCTCTCATGAAGATAGGCTCCACGGTCAATTTTTCAAATATTTGTTCCATTTCAAGTCCCCCATTCAAAGAGTGAGTTGTTCCCCGCAGCAAAAAGATCGTGATTCTGATATCCAAGCATTCGATGAATGCGGTTTGTTGGTACTAATATACATGTCAAATGTTTCCTTTCATAATAGTCAATTGCTATTGAGTGGATTGTTTCGTGTGAATCTGAACAATTAGGGGCCGATTTCTTCAAACAGTGAGCTATCTAACCTGAGAGTTGAATGTCAGCAAATGCTGATTATTGTGCAATTACTCTATTACAAACCATGAACAAAAATGAACCGATAGCTCTCGAGCTACGTAGATCACTGTTTAAAAAAACCGAGCCTAGTATCGTGAAGAGGTACTATATCTATACTTGGTTTTTTTATGTTTTTATTACTAATTCAATGGCATAAAACAAGGCTCGATCAAAGCTTTCACAAATTCCATACAAGAATCTGGGCTTGATTTCATATGGTTGTCGACTATAAGGCATCAATCAATCAGAGGCAGACAGCAACCCCGTTGTGATCACCCCCGTAATAATGAGTGTGGGAAACAAATCGAATCATCCCCCGAACCAGTGGTATCTAATCGACCCTTATACACAATATTACCTTAATTACTATTATTTAACTCATTAAATCTTCATAACGCTATATAGCACGCAATCAGACTACAACACGTGAATTAAATAGTACCCAATAATAAAAATGCAAGCTGACAAATCTTCATGTAAGGCTAATCTGTATCTGGATAACTCATCATTCTTAATCTTAATTAATTATCCCTGTTCCAGCTCTTATAATCTGAATTTAATGAACTAAAGTTTTTTTTGTCAAAGTCAGATTAACGTGTAGGTAACTCATAAATTTGGGAATATAAACCCAAACATGATAAATTAATAAGAAATAATTAAAATAACAAATTCCAACAATTGGTTTCGTATGTATGTATAAGATGACCATTCATCACAATTTTTGCGCTAAAAATATTATTCTTTTATTACACTGTAAAGAGAAAAATCCCATTATAAAATAAATTATAATGACAATAACAAATTATAATGACAATAAAATTTTATATTAAAAAAATTCTTCTGGTGATGAACTTTAAAATTCGTGCTTACAGTTTGTACTTGTGTTTATTATTTTCAAAGGGATGAGGGGATAAAAATATAATTTCTTCAAATTTTGTTTACATTTAAAATCGAGTAAATAATAACAACGCCTGCAACTTATGTATATATCATGTAACAGCAGATATATTATCCACTAATTGTCTAATAGAAAACTCAATTTACATGTTATTTATTATAATCACCCACCATACATATCAGATTATCATTTAGTGACCCAACAATAACGTGTAATATGAGGAAGTCCGCTTATCAAAATTACCAATGAAGCGTACGTCTAAATATTATCTGGTCGAATAGGAGACTTCAGTTCATATCTGTCAATTAATCGGGGTGAGTGACGCATCATTTTTATAGAACCACAAAGGGTATTTATCAAATACTATGGGAACTTGATACATGACACTGCAAAGGGACGAATTACACCATCGAGTGAGAATTGCGCAACCAATAGTTTTAATTTAATTATCTAATAAATCTCAAGTGGACAAACCGTAGTTATAGAGTTTTGGAGACACAATTTTAAAATTTCATAAAATGTGCACATTTTTGCTCCCTTATTCCGAATTCCGAAAATCAAATAAACATTGGACGTTGGGGTATTTGATATTTAAAAGTGGCCGACAAAAGGCTGTGATTTCATTGAGTGTGCTCCCCAAACCTTATTGTTGTTAGTGGAAAGAGAGGATCGTTCTGTTTTGTATGAATACAAAATATAAATGCATATATTTCTTTGAACTGAATTCGTAACGGTATATTATTGACCAATTGATCGTTTTTTACGTGACAATACAGTCCGAACAATGGCGATATTTGATTTATTGACCGATATTTTGTGGCTTTCTAGTAGCGGCCACAATATTACGATGAGGGTGCGATTACCACAATTGGCGAAAAGATTTCTTTTTTTCAATCGAAAAATGGCCTCACAAATGTTAATAATATCTGGATCATTGTATGAGACTATAGATCCCAATTTTTATTACTATAATAAGTATTTCACCATGGTATTAAAATAAAAATGATGCTTGCTGATTTTTGACTCATTCAATGATATGATCAAATTCTGACTACGAAAACCATCTACGAAGTATGTGATTAGTGAATTCAATAAAAATACAAGAACAGCCAACACGCTACGAATCTACGCTAGGATGCAACGCGCTATATTTTTTTATATAAAAGTGTGTAAATCATAAACAATATTATAAAGTACTTAAAGTATAAATGAAAGTTGAAATTCATAAAAATAAAAAAAATTACATAAAAAGTAAAAAATGTAAGCGCAATATTTCAAGAATCACATTAAGGTTATAGAATAAGCTGCAAGGATAAATGTGAAACAGTCTTAGCCAGATTCAACTTTGTGAAACAAACAAACAGAACGTAAAATAATTTGGTCAACAGGAGGTACCATAAATATTAATTGCACTACTTAATTAAGGATGTAATATTGTCTTCCTTCATTATCATAACATGATAGTGTTAAAAAGGTACATTAACCCCGTGTAATAAAGCATTTAAAAAGCTCGTCGCGATCCACAGCCAGGTGTGTTCACGGTTCGCCGACCGATGTTACTATACTACGTGGATTTGCCTTTTAACTTTTAAAAGTAAGGCACGTGCCTGGACCTCATGCCACTTACATAACCGGATGGTGTCTTCTTCCCTATATAAATAACAATAACATGTAACAGGTACAACTATGCCTTTCTGAAACGCTTCACTCCCTTGAGCTCGGGTAAAGAGCTTTAGGTCTTATTGATATATTGGCACGGCATTTTTAAAATCAAGATGACATTCTCCAATAAATATTTATATTGTATACCTATATACAATTAATTAAAAGATTTAAAAAAATACTACACGGGCACAGTAAAAATCCAACATAAAAAAACATCACAATAAAATAATAGCATGTAAAAATTTAAATGAATACACATGATAAAAATATTATAATTAAAATAAAAACGGTGTTAAAATATTTTTTTTCAATAGTAGGAACGAAAATTTTAAATCTTCTTATAAAATAATTAATGTATTTTTAAAGTGTCAAAGAGCGTAAATTTATTTAAAGATCAGAAATATATGCATGCATGGAAAATTTGTATATTTATCAAAATAATATTATATGATTAAAAAATCTCTCTTTTATATAAAAAAATAATTAACAAACTGCGATACTATAAAAGAATGAAATGGTGCAAACAAAATAAGTAGAAAAAACAGTTTTTAAATATTATAAAAATTAACACAAAATAACTTATTTTGTGTTAATTTGCATTGCACAGATATAAAAGAATGGGTGAACACTCTGTTGAAACAAATCATTATCGGCCTCCTTGATAGCCCAAAAGATCAACACCTCGGGTTAGTGCACTAACATTATGTTGGTTAGTTTTGGATCGTAATTATATAGTATAAAATATTGGTAAATAATATAATATGAAGGTATTGAGTTGCCATAATATATTTTTATACGGTACAAGTATTCTAAAAAAACATTGTAACAAAAGAAAAATCGATTGTCAAATAAATAAAGTTTACGAGCATATCGGAGTGGCGATATTCACCTAACATCATCCCCATCATGAAAGGGTTACGATGTAATAAAAGAAGAGAGTGTTCAAAACTAACATGACAATATAAATAAATATAAATGAATGTGAATGTTATTTGTTAAATGGCAATCGCTTAAATACTTTTAATCTCACCGTTTTAATATTGCCTATAAACACATACGGGTGGTCGATTGATTTTGAATATTTATTGGCAAGCGTCAAACCGTGCCACATTTTATTCCCACCATTTCAATGCGAAAAATACGTCAAAAGAACATATAATTTATTAATAAATATTAAAAATACCGATACATTAACATTCGATTGACTATTTTTATATAATCTTATGTTCATGAAGAAAAGGTTAAATATTCGTAAGTATGGAGGGGAAAAAATGATTATATCTAGCAGAAATAGATCAAATTGTTATATGACTGATGAAAATGCCTTCTTCGAAAAGAAAGATAAGAAATAAGAAGTGGTTGATTTCAAAGCTACTATACTTTACTGGAAAAAAATATTTGACTGATGAAAATGTGTTTGTAGTAGCAGGAAAGTTACCCAATGATAAAGAGAAAGTAACAATTTGTTGGGTAGAATTTCCACAAATGGAAACCGTTAAGTGAAAACGGATTCGGGTGGCGAAACTCCATAGGTGTGAGTGGTGCTTGTGATATTTGTTTGGTACCCGCATACTAAGCGTTCGTTCCACCCGTTACTACTACTACTTTTCGCTTCTAAACAATCACAATCATATGAACACCATTCATATTATATGAATTATAAAGTATTATTCCAGTTCCCAGGCTCACCTCCATGTCATTTTGCAACATAAATTATTCACTTATATCACACAATTCTGATTTATCCCACTGAGAACTCGCATCAATCCAATTTCAAACAATTATTTAGATCAATCGATATGAATGAACATCCCATATAAACATAATATACCTACAATAAATAAATTGGCAAAATAACACTTTGAAGTTCATAGAAATAACATTGCATATTAATTATTTTTTGTAATATTTACTTGTAATATATTAGGAATTAAATTCTAGTCTTGTAAGTTCGAGAAGTTGTATGATGTCTTGATTAAAAATATGTATATTATGAACTAATCTATGATCCTTACTTTTTTAATGTTTCTGCAAATAACTAAAACTTCTATATGTATGAAATATATAAATATATTAAAAAAACGAACGAAACAGAACGGATCTACTCCAAAATATACTAATTCTCTCTAATCTGTACATATGTGACGACACTGTGATGTTTTAAAAAAATATATTCGTATCTACATAAATATATACCCATTAAAATTAAAAATCTAGAGGATAATAACGAGGGTATACTGCCAAAATGCATATTTCCTGGTTTTCATATAATGAAAAATTTGTAAAAAAAAAGGCTTAACAGAACTATAATATATGGTATCTATTTAAATAATTTACAATTTGGTATTAGTCAAAGACTAATTTTATCTTTCCAAATATAACAAAATTATAAAAAAGTACCTCTCTATTTTAAACTTTTAACTAACAGAAACTCAAAATGTAAATTTGACTTTGCTATTTTTTTTCTCCCGAAATATTGATGATACGTCTAAGTACGGTTTGGCAGTAGATAAAGTAATAAAAAAACATATACAAATGCATCCCTAACTCAAAATATGAGTTAGTGCATTTTAGCATTATACCCTCGATAAATTATATCTAAATACTATTTTATTTGAAATATTTAAATCCACTGGGTTAATGTGATGTTATGGAAAAATAAAATTACAAACAATAGAAGTTTGTAAAAATCATTAGAAAGTTAATGAACGAGTAGATGATATCTGGAGCTTAAAGCTCCCTTTGTAGGTGTACTTGGGTTTATATAGTGAGTGCATTGAAGAGCACTAATACTGCATGTGGTTTTAATGAATTGGACCTTGAAAGGAATCAAAATACGCGTAGGCGTGGGTTGTTGGGCTGTTTACATCAATAGAGAGGTGATCATGCAACAATGATGCCCTTTACACAATAATATGTATTCTATTCCAAGGGGTGACTTACATTATTATATTCATAACTAACGCCATATTCATAATATTCAACATTATCAAAACCGCCAACGCACATAATAAAATCATTGATTTATAGCATAACCGAAAATCTATGCCAAATCAATTTCAACATTTTTGAAAAAAAAAAACAACAATATTTTAGTGCCAGAAAAGGCTGGGAAAATTAAAACATACAAAAGAGTGAAACATAATAATCTCATGAAAGATGACAATAATAGAAATTATGGAAAAGTCACTTTAAAAGGAGCTTAAGCGGGCATTTTAAGGACCGGTCTCCTACAAAAGTATCTAATAAGTATTCAAAAAGCCCTCCAGCAGGATTTAATTTCAAGATGGTGCCTATAGAAATAATTGCTAAAAAAAACATATATTATTAAAGGGGGATAACTGTTGTATTAAATAAAACCATTGACCGTTTCTTAAAATGTGATTAGGTACTATTAAAAATATTTTAATAGGCTTAAAAAGGACAAAAAAATCACAACAGGAGCGGTCGATTAAATTTGTATTGTTGATGATTCAAATGGACCTAGGGCTAAAGCCGAACAGTTCATAGCGGTCATTGAAATATTGAATCCCGTCAATTATTATTGACGGCCTGTAGAGAGAAAAAAATAGTACCGCTCCCACATTCATCCCTCCCTGGACTGTCAATCTATTTAAATCGATCGATAGATCGAATTCGAAACCTGTATACCGTTCTCCCTCTCTCTGTGTTCGTGGTGATAGGATAGGAAAGGGACACAATACATTTGATCGAGGGTAACCAACAGTATGACGGTCAAAGGTTAAGTCATATAATCCCGAATAGCTTATTGTGCACGCCGCGCCCAACAAATGAGGTTAAGTAATGCTGGTGTGATAAAATTCAGAGGGGAAATAGCAAAATGTAACCGCTAATGATGAAAACACTGAATAATAAATATCAAGTCATTACAAACATAACATGGTTTAATACATATAACAGATAACAAACTAAACGCCTACAACTCAAATCACACAAAGAAAAAAATCAATGCTCACTCATTAATTAAAAAAAAACACAATTACATACATATATATAAAATGAAACGATGCTTTATTTTTTTTAAATATACATGTGAAACATTAGTAAAGTTATAAAATAAACATTTTACTAAATGCGCAGAACGCAAATTGTGATAAATGAAGTGTAACGCAAATAAACTGCATATTTAATATCAACATACGCTAAATAAAAATCAAAAATTTGGTAAAAAAATATAAATAAATGTATAATTAAACAAAATAATATGGAATTAATTTCATGTTAATAAAAAATATATAAAAACGTCAAACACAACAAGCAAATAAAAGAAAACTTATACATAGCAAAATACACTTAAATTAAGATCGTGATGAAAGAAACTGAATATGTATGAATGGGCATATTTATCTACGGATAATTTATAAATAGTTTTCCCCTGATATTTTCAATCACCGAACACCGAGAAGATTCTGTTATAATCGGTTATATAAATACAATATCTAGATATCATTTTGTTCCCACTTAGTCAACAACATAAGTTCTTGAAGTGACCGAGGATTATTTAGAAATTGTTATGAAACACGATATTTGATATATGGTGATAATAAGCATAATATAAAGAGAGGGTTCATCAATCTTCATCTCTGGACGTGCGACATACGCTGCCTGCTCTGCCCCAATACCGCAATATGTTCCTCCCCTAAAATACGACTGTTCTTTGTTCAATACCAGATACTGCAAAATCACTATACATTCAACTCAACCCTTAAATATGCCACCCTCGCCTGAGCTAGTCTTCTTTATATTAATATTTGGGATAAAAAGGAAACTTAAAAATTACTAATACGCTATTATTGCATAATTAATTTGATTTTCACATACATAAAAATGCAGAAAACTACATCCCAATAAAATAGTTTCAAATATACCTGTACGTGATGTTAAATCAATCGCATTTTAATAACACAACAAATCAAATAAAGCAATTTGAAATTCGAATAATTCAATTAAGACAAATAATATATATCTTGGTATAATTATAAATTCTTTACACATATATAAATAACAACCAGCGTAACATTACAGATATTCTAATGCATTATGAAGTTACGATGATTTACAAAATAAATAAAGAAGATGAAGAAAAAAGAACAGCAAAAATTAAAAAAATAAACCACTACAAAACAATTAACGCAGTTCTATATGATCACAAAATCTTTAAAATCCGTTGCAAATATCTATTTTTTTGAGGGCCAATAAAATCGGGCTACACAATGAGAGCTGTTATTTTTGAATGAGCTGTCGACCGTCCTCCCTCATTAGTTTTTTTTCAATATAAACAGTTGTACCATTTCGAGCGGAAAATATTGAATGCAATAATACAGGGGTTCCCCCAACATATCATTATAATGTTTGCTATTTTAAATTACCCAATAAAATATTTAATTTGGCAAATATGATGAGCGAACTTCTATTAGTATTGCAATTAATATATTAAATTCGTTCATTTTTGTTTGACTCAAAACCAATAGTATGTTTTTGCGTGGATATATTTTTGAGCACCCTGATTATCAAATATAAAATCGCGGTGACGTTGGTGTAAAAAATATGAGTTACGATCTCCGGGGGTGGCCGTGTGAACGTCACTCCTTCATAAATAACCACGGCGACGCGACGCCACTGGTACTCGAACCGGTATACACTAACCCACTAAACCTAAACCCTTACATCATTATTCAGTAATCACCATAAAAAACAAATAATTTGGAATTCTGAATTCACATTTTTAAGCTACCAACCAAATACATAATATCCCTAGAAATAGAAGAGGGTTTAAAATCAATCATATTGTGGAAGAAAAATACACATACAAAAGTTAAATCAATCCTTAAATAATTTATTATTTTTTTTAGAAAACTTAAAAATTATAATTCACTTTATTACATTAAAGACACTTTTTAGTATGGAAGATAAATAAATCTTTTTATTTTGCAATCATTAAATATATAAACTAATTGAGAATATGTCCAAAATACCAACTCCAAAATACAAAGCCTTCTGGTTTAAAAAAGCATTTTTTTTTCAGAAATTCACGATTTTGTTTATTATGAAGTGTGGTTGAACAAAAAATTACAAATATGAAATGAACTAATATTTAAAAGTGCAGTGCGGGCACACGTGCGAAACAATGTATGGCCACGTGCGAGTTTAGTACCAGAACAACAACAATGCACAGATAAAGCCCGCCCTTTAAACTTAACATATCGAAATTACACGCAATTGTAGCTTTTAAGCTAATGTTAAAACGGAAACAGTGTACCTAATAGGAGAATTATTATCAGTGACTCGTGCCCGGGACACCTGAAATGACAGGTAAAGTGTGCAACTGAATACTGATGTACATACATACGTAGATGCTTTCAAAATAATTTAATATTTTATTATAAAAAAATATATTTTATGACAGATGTTTTATTATGAACACATTTTAATAAATATAAATTATTTACACAAATTGCGTTCTTCTTTTGAAGTTTTTGTATATGTAGAATTATTAATCTTTTTAAATTAAAAAGTTTCATTGAAAAATAAATTAAACAATGAAAAAAATTATTTTCAGTAAATTCTTTTTTCTATACAACTCAATCAGACATAAGATATATTCATTTTTATCCAGTCAAAACTATATTTCCATCTAAATAGAAATAGTACTTATTTGAATTTGTGATACTTAATGTTCATATTATTTATGTAGGTATTAGAATCAAGACAAAAATACATAATCGTTGATAATAAATCATAAATTATGCTTGTAAAATAAATATTTGTAGAATTATTATAGCGTTAAAATCAAACAATTGATAGATTGTTAAGAAAATATCTTAAGCCTTGTAAGATCCTGTAGGAAAAGGCTTGGCTTAAGAATGAAGTGTCACACCGACGATTCTTTTATACAAAGCTCTTCCTAAGTATTGATTTTAATGTAGAATATACTCATTGCCAGATTATGGAAGAATGTGAAAGGGCAAAGACGATGTTCAAGGCGGCAGGATTTCAATACCCGGTGGTCTTGGGTCGGTGTAAAATAGTGAAAGGCTTTGAGCTCACAACACACGTGTCAGGAGGTCAGATAATACTGAACAGCGCACTCCTATTCATCGCCATATTAATTATTCGCTAACCACAATGGGATGGTCTCTCAGCCATTGTCCTAACTTCATATCAAAAGCTGCGTATTTAATTTCACGCTACCCTCTATTCATATGCATTAAAAAAACAATAACAAAACCGCCCTCTTTTCTCTCTCCCCACTACGATTCAATGCAGTCTTTTTACGATGACTCTGGAGATCTTTACAAATAAACAAAGCAACTGCAAAATGTCATTCAACTTTAATACGGCTTTTGCGGTTCCCGGGAAGCGTATCGATTTTTTGAAATATCTAATTTTTGTTTTTTTATATTATATTTAATTTAACTTGTCTGATGTATTTTACTCTTTAAGTTACACAGAGATCGACATAGCGGCTCTGCCAAACTTAATAAGAATGGAAAAATATTATGATAGAATATAATTGACAGAAATATACACATATATATATAAATATATATATATATATATATATATATATATATATATATATATATATATATATATATATATATATATATATATATATATATCAATCATAATAGTAAAGCATGAACCATCATCACCTTGCGATTACAGGAAAAACCTAATGCGGTTCGGCAATGATGGACATTTGTCAGAATTATAGAAATATCCACAATACAGATTAAAAATTTTCTGTGCACTTCATTATTTGTTTTTTTTTTCAAAATCAATTCAATGTATATCTCTGACTTATAATATAAAATAGTTTTAAAAACAGCAGCCAGCATGCAATGCAACCGGCAAAAGTCAAAATTCAATAACAAATTGACAGAATAGAGGGGTGATCCAAACAGATTATTAGATGTTACCTTCGCGTGGCTCGAAAACATAGAGCAGTGACTAATGTGTGAACACATATCCCAATAGAATCTCACCACTACAGTAAATACATAATTTATTAAATCATATAATCGCGGTGAACACCTGTTTTATCAATTTAATCCTAATCCTTATTCGATTTAAATTAGTCTGTGTCCCCAAGTCTATTACAAACAAACTATCGAATTCCTTTGATCCGTAATGCAAACAGGATTGCGTAGTATTGCAAATAAAGGGTGTGAAGTGAAGCCACCCCATTGTATGAGGGGAGTTAATTATATAACCATTTGGATGGCGTAGCACTACGAACGCGTGTCGCAGGTAAATCGAAAGACACGCTCGATTATTCCTATACAATACGAACATCCCCTTACAACATGAGATTAATTCAATTCATACGTTATATCAAATAAATATGATTCTATAATTAATCTTCTTGCCAACGAGGAACAATTTTTAATAAATCTTAGCCGCACTCCATATACAAACATTTGAATTATATACTGAAGGGTATTTACTAATTGAAGATATGTAACAGTCCAAAGAATTTTAGTAATAGAATAAAATAAGACAAATGTCGATGATATGAAAAAAAACTTATCAGAAAATAAGAGGATAAAAAATAAATACAATATTATAAGTGCAGTAAGAAAAGTGAATGAAAAATAAAGGTGGTTAAGGTTTTAATCTCTCAAGCGATGACTTTTAATTCAAACATTATTTCGTCAAGTTGTGCCTCCATACCATAAATACAATTTTTAATATAAATAAAGTAATCGAAATACTATCTGAAGATCGTAAAATATTAGGGCCGACTTCAAATCTCAGTGCTGCATTTTTTATTCAGTCACTATATTACAACCCAATTGATGCAAAAAAAAAGCAAAAATGAACCGATAACTCGAGTCGGGTAACTCAATGCTTGAAAAAACCTACCTTAAATAGATACATGTTCATAAGGTGCACTATTAGGTTAACATTAAACTTGTATTACCTGACAATTGTCTAAAAGTCGATTGAACAAATCACCAAACTATTTCACTAAGAAAACGTTGCTCGAAACCTAGGTTTATAAATATGTATATACTTATTTACATTAGTAATTGTTTTCCTACACTAAAATCATGTGTGATACGGGGGCAGTTATTATATGTAATAAAAAGTCAATAGATCAAAGAGGGTAACAATATATCAAATAACAATACATGGTAGATTAAGGTGATGCTATGAGCAAACAACCACCCGCCACCCAAATGTAGGTTAATTGAAGAATACATATACACAAAAGGAAACACAAGTTAAACCATCGACGACCCTTTTTACATAGGCACCCGCATTGCTTCGTTTGGTGAATAATAAATAAATTTAGTGTACTCACACATATAAATAAAATCATATGTGTACACGGTGAAAAGAGACAGATTGACATAGAGAAGAGAGGCCTATAAAACCATTGTGCACCACTTGAGCAACCCTTGCAAACAATTAAGATGATTTCCGTTCAGGAGCGTTACAGGAGGGCTGCTTTCAGTTACCAGTTGTATACTCTATTGAAATTTATTACATTCTAATTAACGACACTTTTCATAATGCATGTCATGTATTATCAAATTACACATATTCAGTTATAAGTTATAATATATGTGATATAAATTTATTCGATCTCGTTTATACAATCGATTAATACTTTGGCTTATTTATATTCAATTAATTTATCAATATGTTTATAAACACTTTTCATGAGGGTAAAATGAGACAAGAGAAGACACTTGTCACACAAGCAACAGGCCGATATTATTTCACGCCTTTGTTATTTTCAGGATGTTCACACACGTATTAAATTACTCAATATTATATGTACCTATATTAGCAATGTATAAAAAAAATTACCATACAAAAATATACAATAAATTTAATCAAATAAAATATATTTTCCATTGGCCATAAGATGGAATAGTCAAATTATTTAATATTATTTGACCTTTTCTTTTGAATTTTATATAAAATAAAAAGGAAATTTCGTAGTCGTAGTTTAAGGTCTGATATATAAATGATTGAGTGTGCGATTCATAGAGATAATAATCATCAATAGCAGAACAGTAGTTGAAATAAGATTTTCTCGACTCGACAATTTTTTAATCGAATTTTTAATTATTAATTTGGCATTTAAGTGTTAAACAATAGTTCAAACTATATGTACTCATTAGCAGCCGAGAGGCAGGTCTATAAGGACACGAAGCTCAAACTGAGAGCTTCGTGTCCTTGTTATTGATATTATAATGACCACTAATAAGGAGGTTCACATTTCAGATTGATTCGGTGCACGTAAATTATGAATGTATTGAGCGTGTCAAAAAGTAAATGAGATGACCCGCAGCAGGACTCAGTAACCAAAACACGACTTTGTACACCAACCAGTTGCAAAAATCTTTCAATTAATACCTGATCATTTAGGGTAACTACAGTGAAAGTCTCCTCAATCACCAGATAAATGTCTTTGTAACATGCAATTACAATGAAGACAAAGTTGTATGATTATACAATGAATCGCCAATTTTATTAACAAGCGTTTTTCACATTAACAAGATTAGAGAAAATATTATTTACAATATCATAAATACTTTGTTTTTACACAGTACCTATGCACTATTTATAATTCAAATGTGATTATTAAACATCCTTATTTTGTGATAAATTAGGAATCTCGATACGATAACAAGGAGGAAACCATTTGCATAAAATAATACTCTTTCTCCGCGTTTTTCAGAATATTTTGAATTATATGAAATCATACAAAGACACATTAGATGTGAGTTGAGGCTTAATTAGTCTCAGTTCTGATTATGTTACAGAGAATAATTCAATACTAATTTGGCAAATCCAACAAAGGTATATTAGATTACGAAATGAACCCAAAATTCCTATTTTATTCTGCCGAATAATTTTTTTTTTACTTTTAATGCAAAAGATCCTAGAGCTGCCACGAATATAAAATTATTGCATAGTTTGAGTCTAGTTCTATATAAAATAGCAAAATGTCTCTAAATGATAAGCAGGAATTTTCGGTACATAAGGTGCCGAAAATTCCTATTATTAGAAACTAGGGTAATTGTAATTGAAATTTTCAATTTATTAATATGTTCGGTTTGGTTTTTAATAGGACGGTTATATTTTGAACTTTTATTTAATTTTTGCTTTAAAATAGTTTTTTTATGGACTAGAGGATTTTTTAACTTTAAAAATACATTAACAAAATATATACCTACATCTAAAAATATTTAGAATTTATTTTATATTTTCAATCGATAATGTTTTTAGATGCTCTGCTTTGTTTTTAATACGAAGGGAATTAGTTGTTCAAAGTAAATTATTAATAAAATATTTTAATACGGTTTTCATAAGACAAGACAACACTCATCACGATATTTAGAAAGCGAGTTTCCCGATAAATACAGTTTTTTGAGAATTGTCATTTATTATGCATTATTAAATATGTCAAATATTATTTTGAAATAAATTTAATATTATTATCATTAAAATACCCGTTTCGAGATTTAAGATATGTATTAATTGTAGTAAAATAATTATATGAAATATTATTCTTCCATCTGATAACACTGATAGTTGAGGGATGCATCCATACATACAGACATACAACATACACACACGTTCAACAATTATAAATATAAGTAGGGTAATTTTAATTGGAATTTTCAATTTGTTAATGTTTTTTACGTTGTGCTTGTTTTTTTAATAGGACCATATTTGAGTTTAAATATAACCATATTTGAGTTTTGATTTCATTTTTGCTTTAAAGTGTTTTTTTATCGATTAGAAGAAATTTTTTATTTTAAAAATGAAGTATAAAAATGTGGAATTATTATGCATTATCAAATTAAATACATCTAAAAATATTTTGAAATTAATTAATATTTTTAAATGCTCTGATTTGTTTTTAATGTTTAATTTTTCTAAGGAGAGATTATACTCTAAATTTCATGTGTATTATATATTATTTTTATATATTATACCACACTACTTTTGCACTGAGCAGATTGAGAGGTAAAATTGTGCACAGTATACTGAAACATGTTAAATAAATTAATTTGTTATATTATTATTTTCAGGAGGAGTTTCCCGGTGAAAAGCTTCACAGTATCGACAAAGAGGAGTGTCAGTAAACAAAAGCTCTGCGTATCCCCACTAAATGGTCTGAACTCCGCCCCCCATTGGTCGTGGGGCGGAGTTCAGCCCGGTGAGACAGCCTATTGGCTATGGTCGAAGGCTGCTTTGAGAGTAGGGCCCCAGCGGAGCCTCTCGACAGTCTCTCTGTGGACGTCGAATGGGGAATACGTACAAAAGCTCTCCGTTGCATAGCGCAAGTAATACGCGACATTGTGAACCAACTCAATAAACACTTTGAATGTTTCAATCGGACACTGAATCGTGCTAGTGAATCATCGATTATAATACAACAGGATCCAGAACTATCGGCAATGGTCATTCTGTAAGTGTCATTTATTTTTAACTACACTCATTGTTCAATTTTATTTTAAATTAATCTATATATATTTTCAATTAAAATCTTGGTAACATAGTTTGTTCGTTGTTATACTTTGAAATTCGTGTTTTTAAATTATCACAATGCATGCATCAAAAGCTTGAATTATTAAAAATATACTTATATACTTATATACTTCCCTGCCCTTTACACTTTTACTGTAGTGTATCTAGATTTTACGTAGCTATGGTTGATAAATACATAAAAAATATTTTTTGAATGATCTGATTAGCGGTTAAGATTGCTTGTTTCAGGGGTTAGCTAAAGTTAGCAATATATTATTTATATAGGTAACACAAAATAATTTTTGTATTTGATCTTTTGTATTCGTATGCGTTCAACGATATAATTAATGAGTCAAATTAGGAAGAAAAAGGGTCAAACCTCGGAATTTCAGCTTAGAAGCTGTAATTGTGAATACACCTTTATTTAGGTATTCTAAGGGTGGTCTGAAAAATCGAATGAAATCAGGTGACGGATTTGGAGATTATTCGAGGTCAAAGGTCACAACAATCAGTCTTTCACCATTATCTCAGTTTGTATGGCTCCAATCATGTTGACACATAAGAAAACATTGTAGACCATCAAATATGTTAAAAAAAAAACATTTTTGATAAACCCCACCGTTTTCGAGTTAGAGAGGGTGGAGATTTCATTAGATTTTTCAGACCACCCTTAGAATACCGAAATAAAGGTGTATGCAAAATTACAGCTTCTTTGCTGAAATTCCGAGGTAAAACCCTAATTTGACTGGGCTAATAATATAAATGGCTAGTTTTTCCCTGGCACTGGTTTGACTTTCCACGAATACATGAATGCGACAGACTACGCGAATACAGAGTAGGTATAGATAGCTACATATAAGGACAAATTACATCCGGAATGTGTTTATTGAGTTGGCAAAAAGAGGTTTTTGAAAGCGGTGTCGATGACTTAATTTACGAGTGTCCCAGTACCGGAAACATGTGCGATCTGTAGTAGGACAACAATCATCCCACCGAGTCATTCATTCATTCATACACATTATACCATCGGCACTCGCCACTTCTTTTCATCTGTGGATTGCGCAACGTTCATCCCCAAAGGTGTCGATACTGACTTATTCATGTATATACATTATACTTCAATAGAAATGTGGATTTATTAGCATTAATACAACTTGCGGCCTCTTCGACTTAATACGATATAATATAAAGCCTTGCAACATGCTATTACGTTACGCGTGCACGAATAATACATATCCTGAAGAATATAAATCTAGTATAAAGCTTGTCCTTTTAAGTATTATAAAAACCTTATTATAACTATGCTTTAATATGAAACCGACATAACACGGCTTCCTTACAAACTTGTTTTTTTAACGCTTTATTTATGTGATATTCCCTAATTGACCGAGTACAAAAAGAAATATTTTCAATACACCTCACTAATCTATCAAATACTATATTTTCACTGCGGCATAACAACATTTTATAATTTATGGAACCAATATTTTATTTTATTATTTTGGAATAGGCTGCAACGACTTGGCAACGAATTTGTGCACCTGGGAGAACCTCTTTTCCACAAATTCTGTCACATATTTATGAACGAACTTGTATAGCAACATATAAATTATTTCATCCTATACATTTCATTTTATACAAACATTTGTTTTTATAATTCTATTTTATATATGCACTTTTCATTTTTGTTTACCTTTTTTATTACTACTGTTTTGTCTATAAAAAAAGCTCTTCTGAGCGTTTATATGGAAATAAATAAAAATAACATGCCAGACAATACTGTCTCAGTACTTGAATCATCATAATGTACAGGATGCGTTAACAAAGTCACGCCCAAGGCACTTACTCACAAATTTAATGCACCGACTTCGCATCGCTACCTTGAATGGGTGACCCTAGCCACAAAGACCCCAATCGCAGCAGGCGAACTACGACCAGGTGGCGTGTGCCGTCAACAACAAAAAATAAACAAATATACGAGTAAATATGAACGGGGATCCACAATGCCAAACTAATTGTATCTGTACAACTCGATAAGTGTCTGGTTTATAATACCAAACAATTAACAAAAGTGTCAATATTACTATGCTTACAAAACTACGTATATTACATGGACTTATTCTGCAATAAATTATACTTGTGAACGAATGTGAATGACTAATTTAAGAATAATCAACTGTTCCATACTTGGTTGATGATTTCTGTATATGAAATGACTGAATAAATCGTTATTGATAGTGAAACTCGAGAGGAAACATTAATCATAGAGACACGAGTATTTATTACAAGCATAAAATAAACACTAAACGTATTGAACTCATATTTTACTGGGCATTAGCAAGAGGTGTATTATTAATCGAAGCTCGTAGCCCGGGGTGAAATTATGGTCAGTCAACACCCACTTGATTTGCATAGCTAAGTGAATGCAGTAATTCGGAGCTTTCACAATACGATTAAACATAATATAAATAATATTACCACAGATCGTTGCATAAGCATGATATTACGAGCATTTTTAATTGGAAATAATTAACATGATAAAGAAGAACTTGAGATACTCGCCACTGGTAGACATTGAAGATTAAATAAAACGTTTGACATAAAGCTCCTGTTACAACAAATACATCTATTGAAATAATGATACAATTTAGAAATTAATTACTAACTGATCAATATTAGATAAATGGCACAGGTATTCTCCCGATAATCCACACTTATTCTAAAGCTTGATTACAAGACAAACACGTGCCTACACGAGATTCAAAAGCATGAGTATTGAGTATACCGATATTAAAAGACCACATTGATACGAAGCTCTCGGCTCAATAAATCCACTGTCCAAGCCGACACGGTCAATTGGATAATTGTTACGTGGCTGCTTCTCGTGACCAATTATTAAGAGCCGATCATCGACAGGGACCCCCGGAAACTAAGAACCCGTCATTCTGGAATTCCATTCACAGACCCAACCCACTGAACGGGAGTCCAAATATCCCATTACACATAATCGGTGGCTAGCCAATTAATCAATAAAACCTAAATCAATGATGCCATTTAATAACAATGATTTTATAACGTAACCTCCCAAAAGAAATAAGTCGATGGATGGAAATTCTCAAACATAGATATAAACATAAGATATCGCATGAGTGACTAAATGCGTGTTTAGTTCAAGTACATCTAGTAGCCAAAAACATCAGTTACCTGACAAACATTTTACTGTAAACATCTCTCTTCATATCTTCAGTTATATATTTCACAGTAAAATGGGTAAATGCATTGTTACTACATGTCATATGGACTCAAACATACACTCGAATACATCTAGGCTCAGTTTTTACCACTGAATACTTCTTTAAGATGTTTAACATATTATTGCGTTTTAATCGCCAAAGTATTGTCACAGCCACACTCAGAAACGTGTCGAGTGAGGGAGACACACTTATGCCTTTATCGAAAAGGACAGAAGAGTGCAACAATATAAGAGGAAACACGACTTACTTATATGCAATGCGATATCTATGCATTATTGTTTTTATGAAAAACTAATGGTATATTAACGTAATCGGGTAATATTTGAAATTTCAGAATGTATTTTATATTCTAATTGTATGGTAGTTATTGACTTTCTAATCATTAATATTATATCTAATCTATTGTAAGCAATTAAATGCTAAGTAATAAATTAAACGTACACAAAACAGTCATTCGGAATTCACTCATAAATCTGTTTAATATTTATGAAGGCGCAGAAAACGGTTATTAGACGATTTATGTATGTATGTGAGCGTCAAACTACCTTTAGAAAATGAGCCAAATATATAATTGTTTGTATCTATTGTGTAGTAGTAAATTATGATTATCATGGAATTCAGGTCAATGAATAGTTTAATGTTTAAATACCTAGATTTCATATTATTATTTTTTTAATAGGAAACGTACGATTTCGCCTGTGCCAGCGATGAGCACACCTCGCTCTCTACCTCATCAAGCTCCTCAGGGAGCACTGGAGTCACAACCTAGTGGGGGAGGAATATCAAGTCCTGCAGATTGGGATATCAATGACACCGCCGTACCAAAAGTTAGCTCCTTTGATCCCTTTAACGAATGGGCAGACGGCCACTGTAGATTAGTTTATCCCCCGCACAGTGAAGAAGCCAAGAGACATGCATCGGGTAAGTCGACTTTTGAATTAATTTGTACTCTCTACAACTTAAGGGGTTAATGTTTGTGTTGTTTATTTGTAGGTTGGGCCATGAGAAACACCAACAACCACAACGTACACATACTGAAGAAAAGCTGTCTTGGAGTTTTGGTTTGCTCAGCCAGGTGCAAATTACCCGGAGGTGACAGAGTACACCTTAGACCTGCTATTTGCGATAAAGCTAGGAAAAAACAACAAGGTAAATTGAAGACTTTTTTATATTGAAATATTAAAAATATATATTTTATTTTAATTTGTTATGTTAACAGGAAAACCGTGTCCTAATCGATTATGCTCCGGTGGCAGACTCGAAGTAATGCCATGCAGAGGCCATTGCGGTTATCCCGTAACTCATTTCTGGAGACACACAGAACACGCAGTTTTCTTTCAAGCTAAAGGATCACACGATCATCCCAGACCAGAGGCCAAGGGAGCCAGTGAGGCGAGGAGATCTCTTGGGGCCGGCAGAAGAGTCCGAGGACTTGCCGTCCTTTTGGCAAGAGAAGCCGCCCTTACCAATAAGGTCAGTACTTGAAAATTTTCTTGTAAATACTCGTATTTCAAAACAATTTCATGGCTAAAAACTGCCAGACTTATACGTAGTATGTAGTCAATTGAATGAATCATCCCTGAAAGAGCTCCTAATCGACAATGATTTGTAATAATGATCATTTAATATCTTGTTCCTCGATTACAATCAATTAGTTAATAATACTGGTTAAACTTCAGTTAAATATCGTTGTAAAACAGCGGTTTCGAATAATGCAATCTAAATTCAAAATTATAGGTTTTGTTTACCGGAACATGGTAAATCATGGTTTTTTGAAATTATTTTCGTATATTAGCTGCGATTAAATAAAGCATGCCTTCGGCAAAATAAATTAACTTTAACCTCCGCAATAATGTTGTAACAATAATAATTTGGTTTGGTTGTAACACCGTGTCGTAATAATAAATTGTGGTTGACTTACAGTTGCTATCGTTGAGAGTGCCGAAGAGATCCCGACAGTCGTTATCTCACCAGTCTTCAGCAGGTCTTCCTTTGGCTCCTCCTCCGCTGATTGCCGATACTTCTGGAAAAGGTAAAGCCTTCTTTACAAAACTACCGACGACAAATGTCAAGCACTTCAAAAAGCCGAGCGGCTTACGCTTAAATGGCATATCTCATTATCTTAAGCTGCCAGCTGTTTTGTACATAAATAAATAGACGCTCATTTTCCCCTCAACTATCACAATATACCTAAAACCTACCTAAATATTTATTAAATTACACACAACGTTATTCATATGATCACCAAGATAAATTGAATGAAAAATGTTAATGTATTTTTTTTATTTTACAGATTATTCTTGTTCTTGTTCGCCGTTTGAATGCGTATGCAACCAAAACCAGAGTAGACAAGCGGTTCCTTATTTCAACAATGTTCCAACACAATCAAATTACACAAATATTTCAACAAATGATTCCTCTTTTTGGCAAATACCTGAGACAGTGTGTCACCAAAATCAAATAGAAAATGATCAGTACGGCTATCAGAACAACCCTGGAGATAATCAAAATTATTATTTCACCCCTATAACCGGTGATGTCTTTCAACCTGAAGAAATATTCCAACTGGATCAACCACTTCGTCCTGACTTTGTGAATTTCCAAGAACACAGTCAGACACAATTGACAAATTCCCCACCGACCTTCATCGACTTGGGCAGTGGTACAATTCATAAGGGAAATTTCAAATCAGAAGAGTCATACTGGACAAATGGCCAACAAAACACTAATCAATACTTTTTATCGAGTGAGGATTCGAACACCAGCAGTACAAATAGCAATATTCATTCTTCTCCAATTACTTACCTAAACTCGGACTTAATAGATCAACATTCCAATACTTTGGGGTGCAGCCGAGTCAGCTTCGAACTAAGTGGAAGTATAGACAGCTCATCGAAAGAAATTCATCTCAATTCAAACAACAATGGACAAATGTACAATTTTTATCAAAATGAAAATGAAATTACACCCCCTCGGCAACTGAACCATGTTCATCAGGATCCTAAATATTATGGAACCGAAATAGACTATTGTGATACGTATAATACCAATGATTTTATCGATATTTGCTCGCAAAAACATTTAAGATATAGTTATGAAGATAGATTGAATAGTGATAAATCCGATACAATTCCCAATAGAGAAAATCAAATAACTGAATTTGAAATAAACAATCCCCAATATAATTATGATACATTAGTAACTACTGTTGATACTATTTTGCCATCACATAACATGATGGAAGTGAGAAATATGGAACAAGAAGGTGCTTATAGATGTTCACCTATTTTGAACAATAATGATGAATGTTTTCCATCTGAATTTAACCAAACACACTATTCACAATTCACCGCTGTAAGCCATTGTTAAAATTTAGCATAAGTCACTAGATAAGTTTAGAGAATAATAAAAAAGATATATAAATACTGAGTTTCTTTCATTTTATAAATATTATGTAGTAAAAAAAATAAACAGATTTTCACATTAATCATGCTTTTATTATTTTTTTTACATACATGTATTGTTTTTGTTTTGTGAAGATTTTTTTAAATTGATTGCATTCACAGATGTAAAAACTATTTTGTTATAATGATCTACATATTGTGTTTGGAAATACAATGCAAATATATCTGTCGGAGTAGAAGTAATTATATTCTTATTTATTTTGTCAATGCATTAAAAAACAAAATTAGGCACTACATTCATAAAAAGTATTTAAATTTTACAACACAAAACTGCAAATAATGAGTGACAAAAAAACTACTCCTCAGAGTAAAAGAGAGATCAATAATTTCATCCACATAATATACATACTAAACATTTTTATGTAAATAAATTTAAAATGTTAACGTTTATTATTGAAATAAGTTTATCGCACATAAGAAAATTACAGTTAATATAAACTAAGCATGCACTGTATAATTAAAACAGTGTTATTTCCCATAATGTGGGCAATGATGCAAAAATATCAGATTATGTATTTGTCCTTAGGCATGTGTGTGCATTCTAAAACATGCAAACGTGATAAGTGTACAAAAATGTGTGCAATTAATGCCTTTTAATAAATTACCTGAGTACCTGAGTAAAATTTCAATTAAACATATGTATTTTAAAACACATCAGTCACAATAGATAATGAATATGTACAAAAAAATTCAAATTGTCAAAATCCATCAAACTGACAATGGTTGTTTTTTTTTTTTTAATTTTTAAGTATATTCTTAAAATCCTATTTTCATGCACAATGACAGCATTTATGTTGAAAATAAAAAATAAAGCAACACTGCAAACTACGTAATTTTTTTTTCAAATATATGCATTTTTTTAAAAAGTATAAGCACCATATATTTTAAAATATGTATGTGTAATTAATGATACAATTTAGTTACATCAGTTATACAGTCGCCAAAGTTGTATCATTCGGAAGCAAAAAAACTTTAATTTTAAAATTAGTCCAGTTAAACCTGTACCTATATTAAATAAGACATAAAACTGCAAAATAGTGGTCGTTTCATCAAGAATGTCTTAGCCTATAAAGATTATTATCAACAATAATATAATACGGCAGCAGTTTTGAGTTTTTTTTTCTCCTTACAATTGAATCTCTTTAAGATATATTTTTATCATTAAGATGAATAGTAAATGAATTAAAACAAAAATGATATTGTTAAAAATCATTGATAGATATTAAAATGATTGCACCTTTTTAAATGGAATATTATTAAGATGATTATTTCCCAATGAACATTTACATTAAGACATTATATATAAATATTTGATAAATATATATTTTTATGTGGTAAAAAAACATAGAGAGGGTTATCACTGAAAGATATCACGGTGCGGCTTCTTCCGCAATTTCAGAAATAAATTGATCAGCCAACATATTTTCAGAAACACATTCTTCATTGGATATTTGGTAAGGCACACTTTTTTCTGGCTGTGTTGACTGAATTATTTTCGAAGACTCTGCAATCATCATGGGCTTGTTTGTTTTTTCGGCGGTTTGCAACATAGAAGATGAAGATGGCTCTGTTCTCGGAGATGCCTCTTCTGCATTAGGAGCAATGCTGAGTACAATGGAGTCAACATCTTGCTGTGGTGAGGAGTCTTGTGCTGTGACAGTCTCGTCAATTTTTTTTGTGACCAATCTTTCAAACACAGATGTTGTTGTGTTTGGTGTTTGTGATTCATTTAAAATAGTCCACACACTTTTGCTCATAGATTCTTTATGTTGACTCTTATTAGGTGCACTCGGTGAACTTACAACTACCGATCCACTCATGTCAACTACATCCTTCTTTTGACTAGATTCTAAAAAATAAATTACAGTTAATTACCTCAATTTGTATGATAATTATTTTTACAAAAATACCTTTGAATTTCGATGAATTACTATCACAGAAAGCTTTTTTATTTAATTTTGGCTTCACCTTCACTTGATAAAAATTCACACCGATGGGCACATTGTATCGGTTAGGATACTGAAATGACATCATAATTAACAATATGAATGAAATAATAAAACATTGTTAATCCATTTTGTTTTTATACCTTGACAGCTATGCAGTGATCTTTGCTTTCAACAATGCCAACTGAGTACGGAACTTTACGAGAATCAAGTTTCAATGCCGACAACGATTCAGTATGAACCAAAAATTGAGATGAAGATTCCTGAATAACAGAAATATTTCTTATCAAATGAGCTATTTTTATAATGATGAGTGATCAAAATTTTAGTGCACACAATCACAACACAAGTGAGTCAAAATTTAATTTGCATACATTTCAAATTGGAAATATTTACATAAATCGTGCAAGGTTATTTTAGAGATTGACACAACATATATAAAAATACCTGGAGAATACAGTAGTTTGAACATTTCTCATCCCATATTATTACAACTGAGTCACCAGCGTCACAGGACAACGTAGTGAATGTTCCCGGTGCTATACCATATGGCATGAGCATCTTCCATATTTTTAGTCTATATTTAGGATCTGGACTTGTTGAAGAATCTTTTAACTGTACTGATTCTCTAAAAATGAAGCAATTATTAAAATCCCAGAAAGAAAACACACAACCATACAGGAGGATTTTATACCAAAAAATAAAAACATTTAAAGGTTTGCATAATTTATTGAACATTGATATGGCCATGTTATAAATTGGGTATTGAAATTTTTAAAACTATTAGTACTCTAATGAAATTAGCATGTTTTAAATAAGTGTATGTATATCTATACATATACATATAAATTTGGAATAAGAGGAAAATCATATGCAATAAAACAAAAGTATAAAAAAATATATGTAAATAAACCTACGTCTGCTGCTCTTTAATAACTTTTTCACTTGTGCTTGTTACACCCAAATTTTGAAGTTGTTGCTCCAATGCCTTTTTTTCTTCAAGAAGTGTCGCAACCTGAACTTGTAAGAATGTACTACTTGTATAATCACTTGTTTCAGGATCACTTAATTGTTGAATAGTTTCTTTATATTTTAGGCATTCTCTTAGAAGGTTGTTTTCTCGCTCCCTCGAAAGATCCAACTGTTTCTCCTTTTCTTCGATTATTCTTTTAACTGCATCATTCAAAGGAACAGGATCTGTTTTACGTTTAGATTTCTCAAGTTCCTTTAATTTTGCTTTCCATTCCTCTTCTTGTTTTTCCAATGCTAGTTTTATAGCTTCTTGTTTTTCAATTTCCATGTCTTCTTTAGTTTGATGAATTATGGCTTTGTGATTAGTTATTTCAATCATGTCTGGCCTTTCTATTTTTTCAAGACTCGATTCTGATGGGGAACGATCCATACTCGTGAGAGAAACTAAACGAAATCTTGATCTTAGCGATTCCATTTCAGCTTTATGTTCTTGAGCCATTTTTATTCGCAACTCTTTAATTGCCTTTTCGTTGGCCAACTTTATGTCATCAATTTTCTTAATATGATCATTTTCAGACTCCTTATATTGTGATATTGTCAGCTCAAGACTCGATATTTTCGAATTCATGTCTTCCGTTAATTTAGAAAATGTTTTCTTTGTATGCTTAAAATCTAAACCAAGTGTGCGGATTTGTTCCTCTTTACTAGACAGCATATCTTTAACATCATTCATTTCCAGCTCATGGTCAACAGTTAACCTTTGCAGAGTCTCTCTTTCTCTAAGAGAATTTTCTATCAAATATCGATCCCAGGCAGTTAAAATGGACTCACATTGAGTTTTCACTTGTTTATTGTTATCAATAGCATCAGATTTTAGTTTTCCTAATTCATTTCTAATAATATTAATTGATTGAGAACATATATTATTTAATGACGACAGTGTTGCTTTAAGACTTTCCACATCAGTTGTTTGAGATCCTATATTATCCTGAAAAAAAATTTAAAACAATATAAAGTTTATAATGTGACAAACAAAATCTAATTCTAAAATTGGTATACTAATTAACGTTGTAAAATTACTAAGTAAATTTATGTTTATCAAAAAATTCTTTAAGAATTGAATTCAAACTGTTTGATTAACTAAATTATTAGTAAAAATTTCCAATTGACTTTTATTTAAACAATAGAAAATGAACATCAGTTGATCAATTGAAATTACACAAAAGCATTTTTACATATGCATAATATATTTATATGAGATAAACGGGCACACAATGCATTTAAATAAATAAAATAAATTATATTTTAATAAGCTGTAGCCATTCATTGCCATAAAATACACCTAAAATAATAATATCAATGATGCAAATCAAACACTCGAGCATATTTGCTGACAGGCACTTGTGGGACATATGGGTGGTTGGAGAAGACTGATACCTGCAGCAAAGAAACGAGTGTCTGAGAATCCATTGGTGACCTTGAGCAGCCCCATTCAAGACTAGAAGGTGGGGACTCTTCAATGTAAATATCAGCTGGCTCAAAGTCAGCTCGATGACCTGGAGCAGCTGTGGGAGATGTTGGGGACGGTAATCGGGGAGAAGATAAAGACGAGATAGAGAATGAAGGGGAAAACAAACAGTCATTTTCGTTTGTATCATTGAAACATGGACTAATTTCAGGAATCGGTGCAAGAAAAAACATTTGACGAGTCCTTGTGGACTTAATAGATTGATGAACTGGTGAGCGCACCTCAGTGAGTGTAGTGGCATCAGTCTTTACTGTTACTGGACAAATTATTCCAGGAGCTGTTAATATACGACGGTCCAATGGGCTTTGTCCAACTTTTTCAAATTCTTCCGTGTCAGTTTCAGATTCAAATCCTCTATAGAAATAAATTTGTAAAAATGAATATTTTAGTATGCTTTACAGTTTATTTAATTTAAATAACAATTCGTACCGATCTAATCCTGTTTCTCTAAGAGCTGTTAACCGTTCATCTACAGGTATTCTGTCCAAATTCTTTTCCTCAGTTGCAGATCTAAAAAGAAACGATTATAAAGTAAACTATCCTTGTAAGTATACAGTATGTCTATTTGTAAATTTTCCAAACCTAGATTGAAAAAATTGCAGTACTGGAGTCATATCATATGAAATAATTTCAGGAGTCAATTGAGGTAGTCGGGCAGTGAGTGTGTCAATATCAGTTTGACTCAATTTAGGGAGTTCACTATCAAACATTCTGGGTGGTTGAGTACCATAGGCAGGTGGAACGTCTTCTGTGCCGGGAAACAGACCACTGAGAAAGTGCCCAGAAAAAAGATTATGAAAATCTCTACGTCTGGTAACTTCTTCATTGTGAATAGTTAAAAGATGACAAGCCAATTCTGAAGCCCACTACAAAATAAAACAAGAGATGAAATTTGATTTTTGAATGACTTTGGATTTAAAATATGTATAATAATTACACTAAGAAAAGCCTGAGAAAAAGTCCTCCTTCTAACTATTTCATGTACTGCGGTACAAAACAATCTAGGTGCACGGTGTAACTGTCCTATGATGGCTAAATGACGCTTTAATCGAGACAATGATCGATGATAAAACATAAGTCTACTATCTGTCTCAAACATTTTATTCTCCACATATACAATCCATCTGAAAATAGTGAAAAAGATTAATAATAATAAAATGCAATCATAAGCATACACAAATTTTAATTAAAAATTACTTCAATCGATGATCCAAGTTGACGGCCAACTCTTCTTTAGCACGAGCACAACGCCCTCTGATATCCCTCAAGCGTTGATCATTTCGTAACATTGATTGTAATTGTTGACAATGTGACTCGCACAACACTCTAAGAACTGAAATATCACCTAAATTGGCTGCCTTTTGTTGATTCTGCAAAATAAATTCATAAAAATTATTATTTTAAAAAGAAAACATATATATATATATTAATGTATCGAGAGAATTTACCTGCATGAATGACTGCGCCAAGTCTTTTTGTTCTTGTTCGATTCGGCGAGCTTCTCTCATAAGTTGTTCAAGACCGTATAATCTCTCTTCTAACCCTTTTATTCGTTTCATGTCTTCATGACATGCACCGGACAAAGCTTCTGAAACCTCTGTCCGCAGTGTTTTCATAACGTTTCCGTTAAACTAAACAGAAATTAAGGTTTACGATAAAATGTGCTGAACAATAATAATACAGATATTTTTTTAAATAATTACCAATTCTAAAGCTTTGTTACAATATTTAGCAATGTCCCTGAGTGATTCTTGATTTTCTTTTGCAGTTATCCAATGTAACAATGTGACAGCTTCTTTTGTATTGCATTTTGATTTATTTTTATTTGAAAGTTGAGTACTAGAATCTTGACCTTCTCGAGATGATTCGATTCCTTCATCACCTTCAGACGCTGTACTTCCACTAGCACCTTGTAGACTGGATGTTTTTGATGATCCATCATTAGATCCTGTTGTAGCTGAAAAACAGAATGACAGATTATAAATATGAAAATAAAGCTTGTAAAAAATATTTACTCACTTTGATTATCATTTAGTATATTTGTAACTCCCAAATTTCTTTTATCACAATCTATTATGAGGTTACTTTTATCAGCACTCTCTACATTATCCTCATTATCTTTATCATCATAAGATTCGCTGTCACCGTGTAATTCATCAAATGCAGTGAATGGATTTGAAGCAGCATTTAAACGTAGTGCTGGTAATATGGGAATGCTGGACAGTATTTCCAAATCTTCATTGAACCTTTAAAATCACAAAAAATAATATTAATAACTCTATTGTTACAAATTAATCGTGAAAATTTAATTTACCTTGAGAGGAATTCAAAATATTCATCTTTTTTCTTCAAATGTTCTTTGAATTTCCGTTCAAAATCTTCAGCCCTTTCTTGAAAATCACATGTTACATCGTCCATATTTGCTACAACAGCTGCCCAGCCCTATAAAAATAGAGAATTTGATTTCAACGATCTAATGGGATATTATTAATATGTATAGAGTAAAAAATTACCTGTTGTTGCAAGTGCTGGTCGTGCACCAATTTCTCACATATATGCGTATGCTCTCTTGCAAGTTCCCAAAACTGCTGTGCTAATTGTGAACAAGTCACAACAGTGCCATAATTTGCAGGCATTGACATACAACTATCTACCTGATCCGTGAGATCTACATCTAAAAGTAATAAAATAATGAACTCTCGACAGAATATCTAATAGTATAGTAACGTATTTCACTGAAATTGTAACATACCTGTACTGTAATCTCCAATTGATATGACCGGTTCATATTCTGTAAATGTTTTGCTAAACATATATATTGGATTTGTGTCCGTACCAGCACTGTACGAACACACTCTAGCTTCCGGTCTTAGCACTTCCCCGCCACTCACAAGCAAAACCTGTGAACTGGCGGGGATGTGACAAATTTTTTCGATCATTATTTTCAGGGATACCACACTAAAAAAGTGTAAAATTTAATATAAATCAAATTAATGAGATATAATGAGAAAACCTTACCTTTCCAAAGCCAAATTTATATCAAAAGTCATCATGGTTCCAGTATCTACATGAAATACGTAAAGCATTTTGGCTGATTATTACAAGCTACAGTTAATTATAAATAAATAAATGCAATCACAGCGTCAGCTCTTCCTGGATTATTTTATCTCTTGTTATTTATTAGCACATTATCTACTCGCATAAATATATATTGGATCTAAAAAAAGAAAAACAATGTTAATTATTTACATTTGTTTAAATAAAAGTAAAGACACAAGCAATTTTGATAGAATGTAATTGAAATTACAATATTTTTTTTATTAATTTTACATAAGAATCTAATTTTGTTTGTCCATCACATTATTACTATTTTATGCTAATTCTAATTCTGTAATACAATAAATAATGTTCAAATTAAATTTATACTGATTGTCTCCTGCAAAAATATTGTGGTGTTATTAATATCTATGATTATGTACTGTTTGCTCTCTTATAGGTGAGATTTTAATGATCAAACATTATAATTAGGACATGAAAAGCAAATTAAAAAAAGGACTCATATTACATATTATTTATTGCATTATGATTGTTCAATTGAGTTCTAAATGACAGCTGTGCATTATGGGAAACAACGTTATACCGTGTATAAATACCTTAAATCCCCAATTATTCATATGGGAAAGATATGACATGTGTTTGTTTTGATATTCGAATTGTGTCAAGTCAGGCAACAATATAAATTGAATTGTTTTCAATTAAAGGAAAAATGATGATAATTCATATACATTGAATCTATTCTCAATAATAAATTCTGATAAGGTGTATAGCCAAAATACACAGTAGCTGAAGATGAAATGTCAATGTTTGTTTGTATACAATGAATGTAAATATTTATGAAAACAGTGGCGAAAGATGACCAATCAGTAATAATGTGAATGATAACTAATTGGTTGAATTTGAATACAGAGTGATGCAGCAAAAATGAACACCTGTCACTGTCACTGGCTCTGATAGTTATAGTGACTAGTCTTGCTAGTGGACATTGTGATCATTGTGATCCTTGGCCACACAAAGGCACCAGCCACACCAGCGCCCCACAGCTCCTAGCCACGCCCACATCCCTCACTACTATCACTATTAGCATCCTATCATCATCATCGTCATCCCCTGGTCTAGTCCTGCTCTACGCTAGCACTAACACCAACACAACACTGTACAGTGGACACAATAGAAGCGACCTCAAGGCCATTGTCTCTCGACAGGTCATGAGGGGCGGGGGCGGATGAGGCAGGAGCCACGAGGGGGAGGGGCGGCTGCTGGGAGCCATGGGGCGGAGACGTAGTAGGGAGTAGGCGAGGGGTGAGGGGATGAGGGGGCGGTGGTCAGTGGTTCTGTACCTGTGGTTGCGAGGGTCTGCAGTGTCCTGGTAGTGCGGCGGCCCTAGCCCGTGTGCCCTGCTTGCCGACCGCTGCTTCCTTGACTCCTGACTCTTGTATCCTGGACGAGTGTGCGAGTGTTGGCCGCCGCTGGCCACTCACTCTTCTGTGTTCACTGCTCCATATCAGCTGACGGGAGCTCTTTGTTCCTAACCCTCCACTTACCGATTGTTTTGTTACTATTTGCGCATTCAATTATATTATTTTTATGTCACATTTATTTTCTTTGAATTTTAATACATGCTATTTCACTTAATTCCTTTTTACTATAGCCCTAAAATTATAATTACAATTGTTTATACTACTGAATTTTAGTTATCACTATTTTCAAAACATTTTTTATGGACAGACCTGTAATTGTATTATTTGTTACATAAAGAGTTTTGATAGTTTAGTAAATGTTAGTTGTACCTCGATCACATTACCTCACTGGGATTCAAAGAAGACACATTTAAATTAATTAATTAAGTCAGTTACTTATAATGAAAAAAGTAAAAAAACCTACGATTTATAATTTCATTATGGCTATTTCTTTCTTCGACTACTTTTTAGTATCACTATTAAATTAGGCTTCACACATAATAATACAAAGAATTCTTTATGATAAAAATGTGATTTTGGCATGGCGCTCACAGAAAATTTTCATAGGTGGGCAAAATAATATACTAGGAAATGTTTTGTCAATTTTTATGTAATTTTTCTTTCATTTACTCAATCCAGGGGTGGCAGACGATCCTCCTACCCTTGCGACAGTGCTGCTTTTTATATATATTTAATACCGTGACGCCTTCCCTATTGGCGGGAGTCCCTTTTTATAAGGTGTTGGCCAGGCCACCTTGGCCTTTACAGGAGAATATAGTAGAGATGGTTTCCCAGGCCACCACACAGCAATGAGTACTTAAGATCTAGTTTGCTAAGCTAGATCTACCAAGTGACTCCGGTGCCGTGAATCAAACCCGGGAGTCTTCACTCACGAATCCGTTACACTAACCACTGGGCCACAAGGCGGCTAAATATATTTTTATCAAAATTAAAAATTCCATTTGGACAAAAAAATATATAAATTGTTTTATTTTATTATAAAAATGATTAAATGCGACTTCAGTTTAATTTTTTTATACACATTATTTCATCAATATTTTCGAATATTATTATAATATTTCTATTTACTAATAAGACGGTTACCTTGGGGTTAAATATGGTTTGCACTAGGATCTCGTATAGATGTCGCCAGTGGTGTACGAACATCAGCGCCACTATCTAGAAACGGTGGTCAATCTTCGAACTACCAATATTTTTGTTTACATAACGCTGGTGATTCGCAACCGTTCATATCGATTCTTCTTCTGCCATACCAAATAAATAAACAAACAAACGTTTATGCTGTGTAAAAATTCAGACAAACAGTTGTGTCCATCTCCAACTTTTCACCAAGAACACCTGAATTCATCATTATATACTTTTGAAATCACTAATTCAAAAAGTTTCATATTTGGAACTAACTACTTTCAAAAAATAATTATATATTTTTTTATATTAATTGATAAATACCATAGTTTTAAATTTGTTTATAGGTATGTATATAAAAAAATTAATAGTTATTCAATATCTCAAATACTTCAATATCATATACATACATATATATTATCTACACATTACATTAATCTTGAAAGCTTGTGAAAATTGATGTTCCTAATGATTATTTAATGAAAAATTGTTGTGGAACTGCTTGTATTCTTTATAGATAATATTTTTCATTTTACGTTTATATTTTTCATTGAATATCATAGTTTTCAAATGAAATGGCATAAGATGACAGCTGAATTATCTCGTAGAATGGCATAATAACAATTATCTCTTATGGATAATAAATAATTATAACTCTGTTTAAAATATATCTTATGCTACTAGATATCCTCACATTATCATAAAGGGTATTCATCATATTAAATTTAAATAAGGACAGAAAATTATTTTTGTGAGAACTCTTACCATTTCATATAATTGAAGCAAAAGACAGTTGAATATTGCATTACATTTAAAATAATAAAAAATGTTGTTTTCAATAGTATGAGACGAAAATAATACTTTCTACACATTACACTTCAACCTTGCTTTAATCATTGGAGATATACATACTTGAAAAACAAAAAAATGCATTAAGTGATGAAAAATTTGATAATAAATTTGATATTTGAAGAGTCTCTGGCTAAGTTGGTTGAAGGGTTTCAATTATTGCGAACGCTTCATGATTTCATATTGTGCAATCATAGTCCTGTAAAATTCAGAGTTAACGGCCGAGAAACCAAAATATGCCAAACGTCATTACCAATTTCTTCTCTAGAAAACAATTTTTTTAATGCTATAAATTCTTATAAATAAATAAGATAACGAACAACTAAATAAAAAAACAATTTTGTTTGAAATTAATGCAAATAATTAATATTATATATGTACAAATGTGATTGAAACATTAAGAATCAGAAACATTTAGTTTGTTTATAAATAGAAGAAATGTATCAATAAATTAACACAGTTTTGATGTACTTTTTACTTTTAAAATTGTGTCATTAATATACAAGGTGGACTTCTAATCAATGAGAATAATTAAAAGGAGGATATCGTAAAATATTATAATAATTACCACCAACAGTTAACACAAGCTGTGTATTTAGTGAATTAATTTATTATTAAAAGAGTAAAAATATTTTTTTAAAAAGGATTTATAATATTTTTGCAAAACCCTACTTCTTCTTAAAATATTCCCTGATTGTGTATAAAAGAAGGTATTTTTAAACCAATATAGGTATTATTATTTGATTGTTTTAATGAATTTCAGAAATCGATAGATGGGAACATTGGCATAAAATCCAAACACAAATAAAATATAGACTACATCGCAATGATTTTAAAATAAATCCAACGTCACGCTTATACCACATGTAAAAATATAAATAAAACAATACGAAATAAGTAATACAAACTTTTTATTTGAACATATTAGCACCTGAACATATCATTACTCTGTATATTCTCAGTAAATATGATACACAATCTAGTTTCGATCCCGACACTTCTTCCTGCACCACGGGTGAAAATATTGTGAGTGAAATATACTCGTTAAATCTATATCAAATTACAAATTCAATCGATAGAGACAGTAGTGGGATTAAAATTGAATAAACACATAATTAGTGAAAGAGGAAATTGATTTTCTTTTACAAGAGCGACAGCTATTTTTATGAAGTCTTGTAATGTATTGAAAAAAGTATTGAGTAAAATGCTTTCTGATTTCATAATAATAATAATAATATCGAGTAAAATTATCATCTATGTAAATATATATGTATAAATATGTCTGTAATAATTCATATGCACATAATATTCGTTAATAATTTTAAAATCTCAAAAGGTACTCGCAGTGTGCGTGCTTTGTCATACAAATATGTAAATATGTATGTTTTTTATATCATTAATAATTCTCTGTCCAATCGAAATAACAGTATTGTGCAAAAGCTATATAATATATGTATGTATATATATTTATTTATTTTTTTAAAATGCTATATTACAAAAAGACAGAGTTTTGAAAATATACAAGGAATATGATAGAATCGCTGAAAATCTGCGACAATTATAAAAATATGTCAATTTATTTTGCGAACAAGGAATTCATCACACATTATTTATTTAGAAACGAAACGTGAGCAACACCTTAACTTGCCGATTACAATTTGATTAAATATAATATTTATTAAAATAGGCAAATTTCAATAGATTGCAAAGTAAATACTATCATATCTTCATTTACTAACATTATCACTTTTGGATGAAATCGTATCGAACATAGCAGGTGTTATCAACCTTTCGCCTCTTTATAACAACAAACAAAGTCATACGCATAATTGCGACCAATGAGAAGAATAATATCATATACTTCTAATAATAAATATATCAACATTTACAATAATTTAAAAATTAAATATACAGAACAACATCAAAATGTGAAAACAAGATATCTCGTCTCTCTATCATTCGTCCACCTCATGCGAATTATATAAATATCAAGAGAAACTCTAAATAGTTTACGTACAAAATGAAAAACAATAAGTTAATTGTAGTTACAACACAGTTACAGTCAGAAGGCACCCATAAATATATACATTTCAATCACTCTACATAAACAAATCTTTATTTATTTTAATAATCCAGTAAAACGCGTCCAAGTTTGAATGAACAACTCTGCGAGATTTAACTCTCCTAGGAAGAGTGCTATAATATGTATCTATTCTCATTTTGAAAATTAGTTTGAAATCGTCTACAGTCAGTTGTAAGTTGTTCCCATGCGTTACTCAGGCACCATTAGTCATCGCTATGCCAATATTTATCATATATATTTAAAATAAAATGCTTAAATACTCATACTGACATGGCGACGCTTTTGTCTGAATTAATGAACATTGTATAAATCCATCTACGGAGCATCCTCGAAAATAAGAGAAAAGAAACAACACGATCATTTACTATCGAACAAATTAAAAAATGTCATTTCCACCACATTACATAATTATATTTAAAAAAAAATGAAGAACACTTAACTTCGGTCCGGAGGTTTGACGCCCGACAGACTTTTAAATTTTGTAGACACCTTACCTTCCCGTCCTCTCATAATAGTTGATTTTTTTTAAAAAAGTGACTCGTTTTACATAAAGTCTATGAATATTTACAGAGATAAAATTTCGAAAAAACTTTAATTTAATTATCTAATCCACTTTGAGTTTCAATCAATTCCACACGGTCGTCCAAGGAAAACTGCGTCGTGTGCAGTAATAATAATACATACGACTCGGAACAATGTCACCTCCGATTGCACTGCGTGATTCACACAATATGTATAAAATATCGATTGACTTTTGAGAAGCAGTGTTTCTTTACAAATGTTGATCGGAGGTATTGATTTTTGGTTATGTTGGTAATTGTTGTATACTATAGTATGTAGTAATTGAATGATGATGGCGGTCAATCAGTTGTCATTTGAAGCCGCGAGACATTGCGCGCGGCCTGACCGGCTGCTACGTCAGCAGCTTGAAGAACATGATGGCCAGGGATATGTTGATGAACAGCACCAGCATCACCAACTGCTGCCTAGAGAACCAGTCCTGGAACATAAACATTATATTAATCAACCATACTAGCTCAGCTCAGATCCCATGGGGAAATCTTCAAACAGCATCATTAATATAAAAATTAATTAAGAGAGCAACACATTGTTATATCACCAGAGTCCGCCAAAATATGGCACTTATTTTTATGAAAATTAGCTCTAAAAAAGAGGCAAAATGTCTCTTAAAATAGTATAAATGAACCACTAATAAATTGACTACACTTTAACCAGCGTAATATCTCAGGGGTCAAGAAGTCAAACATTTTTAAATTGATTTGATCGGTTATTACGACTGGGAGATCGGGAATAATATTAATAAAATCCCGATCGATCGTCTCGATCCAGGTTTACTCAGATTTCCTGGATTGTAAGGTAAATACTGAGGCGATTATTAAGAACTGTGTAACTAGTAATAGTGAAGATCACCAACAGACAATTAACACGTTGTTTTATCTAAAAAAAACCCTCTCAAAAAAGCTTCTCGGGGCGTCGGGCAGAGCCGCTCTGTCGGTGACCTGTGTAACTAGTAATAGTTAAGATCACCGACAGACAATTAACAAGTTGTTGTGTATAAAAAACCCTTTCTAAAATAAAAGCTCCTCTGAGCGTAAATAAATAAATAAAATTAAATTAATGATATTGTTTACATACTACAAGAAATAAGATAAAAAGGTGTTATTAAACTGATGTAATGGAATTAAAAATTTTATATATATATATATATATATATATATGGGACAAAATAGAAAGTTTAATTTAAAGCAAATTTCAAAAATAGTAATTTTATTAATATTATTACGTTATAAGATTGTTCTATAAATATGTTTATCCCAATGAACTTTTATCTATAGAAGCGCCATGCACTATTCCGTCATACATTCGAATATTCCCGGTGACGAATGCATGTACACGCAATAAAATTTTAACTAGCGAGACGGTAGAAAGTGCGCCCCAAGCGGTTGACACACGAAACTCTTTGGTGCCTATCTGTATTCCTGGCCTCACTGTGCCTGCTATGGTATTTACGTCTTTACAAGTATTGATTTAAGCACATAATAAAGAGGCTTTTGGCTTGGAGATAATACAATAGATATTATTATTCGTAACAAATTATAATTATTATGCGTGGCAGACAATTTGTCAAAGATAAAAGACGTTGTCTCCGTAATTGAGTTGGGTTAATGTTAAAAATGTTTTGTGTGATTTAGTTAGTGGTGTTTGATTGTGCGGATGATTATGATGGGAGATGACAAACCTTGACTTGTGGGCTGACTAAGTACAGTAGTGGATTGGCCCTTAGTCTTTCAGACTCATCAGCCATCCTTCGAAGCTCCTCCCTTCTTGCTGATCCCAGGTATGAGACTTCTTCCCTGGACATGGCTCCAGTCGCTTTCGGTAGTTGCTGAACATCGGGAAGTGACTTTTTTCGTTGCAACGGCTGGGAAATGGGCACGCTCTGAAAGATGAAATGATCGTGTCAAGGCAGTGTCATTCATTCACTATATATGTATGAAAATATTTAAGGATGGCATAATAAATGTTATCGTGCAAGAGTGTGGTTATTTGTACAATATGGAATTTTCAAACAGTGGACTGAAAATGTCTATTTGTTCACTGTATTTTATTGGCAATAAACTCGACGACCTAAATTTTGATCGTGTTGCAAATGCAATTTTAATTTAGTGGATACAGGAACACATGAGGTCACTGACATCTCATTTTCATCATCAATGTCTTGATTTGATTATTGTGCTTATGGAAGAGACGGCCTGCTGCGAACTCTGATAGATAACACTGGACACGCGTCTTTAACTGATAATAACGTGTTTCTGGTTCTTGTCATACCCCATTTCATCGATATGAGGGTTCATAAGCCAATTGCTGACATTAAAACAACTAAACTAGTATTAGGTGTATTATATAAAACTAACATAATATAAATTATTAACTAATTTCTATTAAAAAAAGAAGCTGAAGCAGCTGTTCGGGATTATTTTTATTCTTTTCAAAATGGCCCAATAATTTCTTAGATAATATATTACAACGATGCATTTTCTAAAAATTGCAATCAATAATTAATATTGTGTATATTGGAATGTGAATTATTAAATATTAAATAATTATTAACATATTCCAAAGCAATTGAAAAAGTGCACATTTTTACACAATCATAATAAGTAAATATTTTTGTAAAAATACACATCACCATAAGCAAAAAAACTACTTATTATTTATTAACTATCCAGACAATAGACTGGGAAATTATTAATATTAATCCTAATCGAATTTATTTTTTAACCACGCGCCTTTCATTTGGACTACCTATTTTGCTAGTTATTTTAGTTTGGCCTAAATACAATCGAATAAATACATATTTAACATATTTCTTCTAATTCTACTATTTTTATTCGGTGTTTTCTGGGCAGTTTTATGAAAATATGTATTTAAAAAGGTACAGATAATTAATTTCAAACTTATATATTTATAGAGACGCGTAGCGCAAGAAAAAATAACACACGTTCAGTTTAACTGTCAGTCGAACTGTTAAGTCCGAGCTGATCAGTCGAAACAGATCGCATATACCATCAGTTTGAACTGTCAGTTAAACTGTTCAGTCAAGTTCGATGGGACTGAAGGATTGGCCTTACCCCACACACGTTCAATGTTAACTGATCATTTAAACTGAACCTGTGTAGGGTTCCTAAGTCCTTAGTAAAGACTCTTCTACTTTTTGACGCCACAAAATGAACCCAAAAAACAGAGTAACTCGGACAGTGTCTTATTTAATTTGTGATATATCCTTATTAAATACCGTACCGAAATTTATTTTAAATATACACACTGGCAATATAACACACGTTACCAAATAGAAAACTGTATTTAGGCATGTATAAGTGTACGACATTGAATATTAATGGCTGCTAGACTCGACAATTGTGAACTGTTTTGTTTTTCATGGCCGACAACTCAGCTGTGCACAAACAAACATTTCGGTAATATTTTGAAAAAAAAAATAGAAATATAAAATAAATAGTACTTATTTTCATAAAATAATGATTATTTTACACATCATCTATTAATATTTTATTATTAAATGTATGCTTTAATAGAACTCGTAGTTTTTAATGTGTACTGTTTGAATTAGGTATACCTACACTTAGATTAGATTCGTTTATAAAAAACACTATAAAATATTTTAATGCTTTGAGACCCTTAAGAATATTTCAGAGATGGCTATTTAAAATTATTTGTGATTAACAATATAAGAAAAAACCTAGACGGCTCAAAACGAAAAAAAATATTACTTCGTTATTGAATTACTTCATAAATACAGAATCTAAATAATATTTCATATCAACAATCATTAAGCTATCAGAGAACTCTTAATTAGTGTAATTATTTCTTTGACTGAAAACATTATTTGAATCAATTTAGAGATATTACTCACACATTTAATATATATATGTGTATACCTGTGCAGGAATTCAAATGTATCTTGGCAAGCGCCCATATTGTAATCTCTAAGTCGAAGAGTCCGGAAAACTTATAGTTAAATATTTCCATCTGTTCCAATTATCGTATTTCCGCATATTGAGATGTTATCAAATAAGAGGTATTTCCTATTACCTATTCACTTGATTACGCGCACTTAGTTAGTGAGTTGGTTCCTTATTCACCAGTTAACCTTCTGTGATAGTACTCCATTAATTTGATACAAGGTGTTTAGGGTGTGTTTTTTTTAATTGAAAAATATATTGCTTTGGTCGTGATGATTATTTCTATTTTCGTTTCAATTCAACAGGGAAATTATATTCGTCTTAATAATTATCATCATATTCAACTCAATATATTTTCGGGAATTAATAAGCGTATACATAGTAAAGAAAACATCCTTTTGCTCTAGTAACTTCATATTAAATGTTTTTAAAACGAAGATCATCTTAAAAACACGTGGTATCATTGACGAAGGTCAGTGACGATAGGACCGACTTTGTCTACTCTTACATATTTTTTTATTATTTTACCAATAATAAGGTACATTAAATAATGCCGATTCGAATTATTTGCCAATTACACGTGTTGAAAAGATAATTTTATGTTATTTACAATATTGGCGCACGCAACGTGGGGTCATTTTATAATCGTCTTGTTGATATACAATAAATCCGTGAGTTGATTGAATAAATTTTATGATAAAACTCGTTCTATCTATTTTACAGGTCAGTGTGAGTCCCGTTAAAATCTGTACAGGGACCACATCTACGTATTTATGTTGACTGTCAAGTCTGGAAGGGCACCTTGATGGACAAATACAATCACAATAAAAATATTATAATTTTTATTTTTGGATGATCGTTGGCCACTCTTATTATTTGAATATTAAAATAAACACAATGTTTACAAATTAATGCATTTGAAACGATAACCTTAAGGTTTAAAGCCGATGACATTTGTACGTTTGTATCGCCTTGAGCACGACGAGGTCATGGCGAATGGCGGAGAACCTCTTGGTGAAACTACATTACACTCTTATTGAACTTTCTCCTTCAATGTGTACTTAAATATGGGAATGTAAACAATATTCTATTGTCCATTAAATAATAAGCTGAGATATATGAGATTGTAACAACTAATCCAAAGGGGGGAATCGATTATTTGCAATGTAAAAAATCTAAACTACCACGGCAAATAAAAAAAAACAATACAAACCTACAGAAATTCTAATGATTTTTTTTATATAAAAAACAAAAATTTGGTTTTAAATTACGAGGTTAATTAAAAGCGCGTGTTCAGCGTTAGTCATTGTTCTGTAAAGAATTCGACGGACAAAGAACTCATTTATTCTGATATTTTGGTTATAACTTTTTTATAATATATATACGCGTAATACCGTTGATTGATTTTTATGAGATTATGTTAAACAAAAAAAATAATAATTGCAGATACGTAGGTTTAAAAAAAATGTATGTATTAGATTTTCCCTCTCAAGCTTAAAACTTGCTAATAAATATAATATATTGTTAATGAAGCAAGATTAAAAAAAATATATCTTCGTATTACGAAATTCTCACAAATATAATTGCGCCAATAAATAATATAATCGTGTACATATTTTGAAAATATTCAATAATTTTTTGATACTGCAGGTGTCAAGTGTCATGTTTATTTACTCAAATTTAAGACAATCCCTATCAGTAAACAATTTATTAAACATTCCATTTTTTGGTGTAATTTTATATCTTTACGGCAAAACGAATATCGGTCAATTGCACTATCAACAACCTGATATAGCGAATCGTTGACCGAATTATAGCTTCAGCTTCGTTGCATCTCGTTGTTTTTGTTTACTTAATCGAATTTATATTTAACTCGAGAATTTATGTAAAACATATTTTTATGCATATGAACATCGTGTGCCGGCCTCGTTTTCGAAACGAAATGTCATCAAAGAATTGTGTAAACTGTAAATCGAGTTCAATGCCGGTAATTTCAATAAATATACATAAGCGGTTCTTTGATAGATTTCATAATAACAAGTGCTTATGAGGAAAAATTGTACAAAGAAACACCGCATAAACTATTTTTGACAGAAAAAAGGAGAATGCAAGCATTTAGACAACGTGAGTCATCGATATTTTAAGAAAAATATAAAATATGCTATGCAAACAGGTTCGACTAATTTAGCTAATTTGGAACCTTTATCGAAGGGCAAATAATACAAGGTTCGGTCATTGTACGCAAACTAACAACGAAATAAAAATAGGAAAATTCATACAATTTAGAATATTTTTCTTGCAACTAGTGTTCCTGATTCAGACACCGAATAATTGGTGTCTAGGTCATTAACGTTTTGGCGAAATATCAAGAAGGGCAATGCACTTGTCATAAAAAAATAAAATGAGTTTCAACAAACAAAGACGCGTCGATCAAATTTAGTAGAGAAACATCAATTGTGAGTTTAAGATTCATTAATCAAATAAAGATTGATAACAAAATATTATGAGAAAAATAGCAATTGATAATCGATAGGTGAAAGTCAACAATACTAACTTATATTAGTCAGAACGATGCAATAACAAATTATAAAATTACAATATCATCAATGATATTCTAATGCGTATCTAAAGTGTGATCGTTTTTCCTTTCGTGTGTCGTAGTGTACTAGTTTAAATTAAAATTATATTAAAGGCTTTTCTCGAAGGTGGTTCACCTGTTAAAATTCTTATTTTTAGTTGAAAACTAAATATATGTATATTTAAATACACCGGTTAAAATTAAGATTAGTTCTTAAATAATACTTTATGTGTATTGTAAAATATTCATTAATACAGAATTTGGGTTGTTAACACAGTGAAAATTAAAAAGTGCGTATAATTAATTCTCGAAGAGTCTCTAATCTAAATATAAATAATATTAAATGTGTTCATACAATCGCCATCTGGCGTCTACCTTTGAAACTCGGCCGGTAAAGCAGTTTTCCGTGTTTAGGAAATGGAATGCGACATTTGAAATTTGAATTATGTGGAATAATACCTCAACTGGAGGTACGTTAATCCAGCTTTCCGATGCTCTCCTGGCCAACAAAGCGGGCGAGAACATGAGGTCCTCTTCCTCCTCGTCCTCCCCTTGATACCACATGATAAGTTTTTTACACTAGCTCACTTGCTTACTTTCTTACGCGGCGTCAGAGCAATAAAGATGTCATAGAGAGGCGGCCCGGGCAATTGGAGCCGCGGGCCGGTCGCCACATTTGGACACAAGTGACGCGTATTTATAACCTGCGCGGGGCTTTTAAATTTTTCCGTTTGTCTCAAGTGAAGTCTAGCTGTGTTTCTTTGAGTTCGGTCAGCGCAGCACTGTGGGCAAGAAAGTGGCTCCAGAGCCGCCCCTCCGAGGTTATGCACGTAGTCTATAAGTGGAGGCAGTCCGTCCGGGAACGAGATGAACACTGGTGGGGAACATGACATGTCTGCATTCCGAGGAGACCAACACTCTAATAATGGCACACTGCACACATTGTCTTTGATCTTATCACACTCATAATACTATATTTCAAATAATGTATCTAGTAGCTAAGTTAAAAAAATCAAAAATATCGACCAGACAAGGTAATATCTTGTTAAAAGAGATTTACTTCAATGGCACAATGATTTATAAATCTCGTGCGCCCACTTCACAGCATGGTCGGATGTGTAAACTGCTTTTGATGCCAAAACCAATGAAATATTCTCTGATTGATCACATATTCAACACGGCCAAGGTTCATCAAAAATAATAAAGGGAAATCTCCCAGTGAAATTTACGTAAAGGAACTTATTGACAATCACAATTAGCACACTACTCACTCTCCCAACGCAAATATGCATACATATACGTCGACAAAGGGATTAACAAATTACTGAATTATTAATTGAGGCAATAATTAACTAACTAAAACAAGCGCAAAATAAACTGACACCCTCTAATTCAATTATGTTGTGTTATCGAGTGTAATAATCTGTCTTGTATAATAGTGTATGGTAAATGGTTTCAGTATCATGAGTCACCTACTGTAAAACAATCAACGTGGCCAACAAAATGTCCTTGCCAACAATATATGTATGATACAAATATACGAATACCCATAATATAAGTCTACATCTCGAGCCGATGTCCGGCGAAAATATACCAGCCTCTACTAATAGTTTCAATGCCCGCGTAAACAAACGCTTATATTGTCTCACACCTGTCTAACAATAGGTATACCGTAAATTCGATATAACAGACGAAGTTCGTCTATGTGATTAATAGATACATATACCATATCTAAATACTAATTTATGGGTTTAATTGGAATCCTGCATTCAGGCGGAAATGCAAGTTATCTCATAACAATATTTATATAACTTATGCAATATACTACTTTTTATTAAAATACGATCCACATACATTATAGAAGATAATGGAATAATGTAAAAAAGAGGTAGAGTCATATGCAAAAAGAGAAATCAACTTGAAGGAGCGCATGTTTTATTATTATTTTAATTTTTAAATACGTCCAAGGATCTGGAATGGATCATGGGCGTATATCGAGGTTCCATTGAATGCAGTAAAATCTACCTCCGTATAAATGCAGTCTATGTAAACAATATATCGATGATTGCAGCTAATGAGTGGATAAAATATAAACTTACCCTCTTGATGCCACCGCCTCCTCCGCCACCACCACCGCGAACAACCCCACCGCCACCACCGCCGCCTCCAATTGGTGGTGGAATTGCTTTGGATCCTATATATAAACTTTCAGTCCGTTTAGGTTGCGATAGAGAAGGTATTATATCTTGACCCAAGTTTCTCTGTCGCAACAACACTTCTTCGAAGGGGGGTTGATTCGGCACATTATACACTGGAGACATAGCTCTAGAGCCCTGTCCCGTCATTACAGTACCATTGCCTGTAGGAGCAGGCGTTGATCCTCGCATTTGTGATCCAGCTCTGACCGTTCTGTCCGGCTCCATGCCCATTTTGTCAACGGAAGGCTGCCTCGAACCACCACTGGCTATACTCAATCTTCCCGTCGCTCGTGCATATCTATCCACACTCGAATCCCTACTTGGCGGTCTCTTGTAATGGTCAAAATGGTCTATTGATGACTGGCTGACAATTGTGGGTCGATCGCCCCCAACTTGCCTGGAATTTCTTCTTATGCTTGGGTTATATTGCGACATATTGTTGTTTTGTTGCTGCAGCGGAGAATCATTCATCATTTGATTGCCCGGTGGCATAGAATTCGGTAGATTTGGAACTCTATTTTGATCTGCGTATATATTGGAATCAGGATTTTGATTGAAATTTTGATAAGGCTTATTCGGTTGATACTGTTGCTGTTGACTTAATGAATTTAACCTCGAATTATGATTCGAATGTTGATTTAGTTGTGACTGCGGCGTATAATTTGACTGTGTTGTGATATCATTATATTGTGAATATCCTGGCGGTTGATGAATGTAATTATTATTGTTATTAATATTATTGTTATTATTATTATTATTATTATTATTATAATTTTGCTGCAATGGATTTTGATACATCTGTGGCTGTTGAAAAGAGTTTTGTGATGGTAGTGGTTGATAATTTTGTTGATTCGTTTGATATTGTGATTGTGGTTGCTGTTGATACGCTGGTTGTTTGTTGAGATCGTTTTGGTTTTGAGCAAACTTATTTGGAAGCTGAGTCTGGCTCAAATTTTGCGTGGCATATGCGGAGACAGGCAAATATACGGAATCTTGTGAAGGCTGTGTCGCTTGATGAGACATTTGAGACGGTCTTCGAATAGACGCAAATGTCGTTTTAGGCTGATTAACTGTGGGACCACTTGTCGAGTTATTTTGCGGCACTACAGGTTGGTCAAAGTTCTTTGTTGGAGCATGTAATATTGATTTGGATGGCAATGCATCCTCCGGAGGTGGTTTGAACTTTTCTCTTATTCGTAACCTATCCAGCCCTGGTTGCTTGAAGTCAGGCGCGAACTGTCTCGCGGTGACTTGAGCCAGGTCGGAATCTTCTTTGGCACGATCAGCTGCCGCATCAGCCTGTTCTGCTTTCCCTCTAGCGGTTGCTGTTCTGTAAACGCAAAATGTGTATTAGTCAAGTATAATTAACTTATCAAAGTAAAAAAAAGTAGTCTTCCCTACCTAGATATAGCAATATCAGCCTTTTGAAGAGCAATCTTGGATGCACGCTGCGCAGCATTAACAGCAGCGTCTATTCTCTCTCTAAACTTGGCACTCCTAATTAGAAACATGTGCTTCTTCTTCTGACTGGTAATAAGTACGTTGTTCTTGTACTTGCCTTCTTCCTTGGAGCCATCTCTAAATGTAGTGACCCCATAACCATATTTCTTATTGGCAAACCATTCTCCTTCATATCGTAAGCCATCACTTCTCTCACTTATGCCGAAACCAGTTCTCTTATCATTCTTCCATTCTCCCATATACGTTTCAGTTACACCGCTATCTAAATGCTCATCCTGAATTAAATAAAATAAAATATGAGAAAAAAACATTAAATTAAAGAAAACTTTAAATTACCTCTACTACAAAGCTAGCGTTTGAATCGGTGTGAAGGGAAGCATTAGTGACTCCAGAGTGTGAACTTTCAGTGGAAACCCAAGATGCTGTGGATCCAGTGGATCGTATAGAACCTGAGCCGGTTCCCCGCTTTTCTAGATCTCCTGTACTCCTTTGTTTTCTTATTTTTAAACCCTGAAATAAGCACATATCAGATATTCGCAACTTCAAATATTAACTAATGTGCTAGGCTATTAGTGGGTCGCTCTGTAGAGACATATTAATTTATATAGTATTTTTTTTAATTTTAACTACAATAATATTTGGATAGATTACTCACCGAAAGAAGGCCTTTTTTGGTTTTTTCGACTAGACTGTTTCTTCTAGCAGGAGGTTCATCGGAGCGAGCTTTCAGTACAAAACCACCTCTCGCATCGTCCATTCGATGATTTCGTCGTTCGGCTGGATCCGGGGTGGGTGCACCACCCCCAGACCCTGGATCACCAGTGGACCGCAATGAGGTAAGGGATGCGCGCACATTTTTACCATTGGGGCGGTAATGTGACGCCAGACCAAAGGGGGCAGACGCTCTGACTCCGTATCCATGACGCATACCACGTAACCACTGACCCTGATATGTTCCTAAAAACAAATATTTTTATTATTATAATTATCTTTAATAAGCAACCAAATATTATAGATTCATAAATAAATTAAATAAACAAATTCAAATAAAATAAAATGTACCATGAATACAACAAAATATGGGGGAAATAAGATGCGAAGCAATTGTGAGAATCCAAGATTATTATGGTCAAGAAAGCAAAATAAGCGGACAATCCAAAGCTCGCAGAATCTAGAATGGAATTAACATATTCCTTTGTGTTTTGACTTCTAACGAATAAAAAGCGTAATGATTCCAGTTAACTATTGCAATTGCACGCTATCGCGAAAACATACTAAATAACTTTTTGCATTTACTACTATACTATACAATTGCATGTTGCAATTTATTAAATTAAACTGTATCAAACAACTCTCGTTTGAATATATTGAAAACATTTTCAGTTCATGCATTCCCATCTGAATATTCAATTTCAAAAATGGAAATACAAGCATTGCTTAAATAACAAATGAATCCTAAATAAATAAACAAAAAATGTTATTTATTTCTATTGATATTATAATACTTCAAATATTATGTTATATATATTTATATAAATATGTAATAGATATAAACCATTTTTAACCACAACGGTAAAATTTAACACATTTAATACAGCTTGGTTATAAATTATAAGATAAATACAACTTTATTTAAAGTGATGAATACAGATAAGTGAGATTTTTTTTAATAAAAATATATATTGAAGGTCCAATAAGTAATAATTATACTAATATATATTTATTTTACTAGGCGTGATGAGACTGTTAACATTTAATATATTTTGTTTCAATTAAAACCGATGTTTTTTAAATTATTATTATTAAGACAAAACAGTTGTCTGGAATACCAGAGAACCTAAATCTCTGGTGGAGCTTTTTTGAGAGGATTTTTTAAACACAACAACGTATTAATAGTTACACAGTTCATCGACAGAGCAGCTCTGCCCGACATAAAAATCGCCTCAGTATTTACCTTATAACAATCCAGGAAATCAGAGTAAACCTGTATCAAGACGATCGATCGGGAATTTATTAATATTATTTCCGATCTCCCAGTCGTAATAACCGATCAAATCAATTATAAAATTCTTGACTTGAGTGGGATTTGAACCCATGACCACAGTATTTGTAACCACGCGCCTTGAGCTCACGCTGGTTAATATATATATATATATATATATATATATATATATATATATATATATATATATATATATATATATATATATATATATATATATATGTATATATATATATCTTTATATAAATATGTGTGTGTGTGTGTGTGTGTGTGTGTGTGTGTGTGTGTGTAGGTATTAAAACAACATAACATAAAAAAACGAATCGAAATAATTAAAAGAACGAAGCTTGTGAAGGAAGCCTTAGTACATTTTGAATACCGACGACATATTTTTTTTTCCAAATTATTATTTGAGTTGAATCATACTAAAATTGAATTATTTTATGGAATGATATCAAGCTTTTTTAATTGTATTTATGAATTATTGATATTCAGTCATTGCATATTTACTCGTAGAAACACAAAACATTCGCAACGAACCGTCTCGTCTTTAAACACAAATACATAGTTCAATTCGTAGAAGTATTAAGTCAACTCTGAATTTATTATTATAGGTTTCAGTTTGGTGAGTAGATCCATTAAGTCAGCATCCAATTTATATGGCAAGTTTTTGGAGAAGCTTCCGATTGGAATGAAGACAGCAGAAGATATGTTATATTTATACAAGCGACCTACGATATCCGACAGGCGTCACTCACTAACATTTGGCCCACTTCCAATTACAAATAAAAAATAACATCTGCATATGTCTTGCATATCGTTAGCCATGCTTTAACAAAAGCCTACATACACATTGACTAGATAATTACTCTATGGTATCTCGAACATTCTAAAAAAATATTTATTTATATACGCCCGAGGGGCATTTTGGGGAGGTTGGTACAGATTTTGGTTTTAAGCACAACAACGTGTTAATTCATTGTCAGTCGTTTTTAACTATTACTACAGACAGAGAAGCTCTACCCGACCTGATAATCTACTCAGTATTTCCCTTACAATCCAGGAAATCAGAGTAAATGTGAATCAAGATCGATTGGGATATTATTAATATTATTTTCCATCATAATAACTGATCAATTCATTTTTTTTATTTGAGCGGGATTTGGACCCATGGACCATAGTATTCATAGCTACGTGCCTTATCACCTGAGCTATTTAGCAGAAAATATTTCAAAAAAAAATATTTTTAGTCTATATTGTTATCATTACTATAATTTTTATGCTAGTAAATTTCCATTTTTTTACAATCCAATTTTACATAGCATCACATATACAATTAAAAATTATCATATCAGTTAATGGTAAAAAGGTTTGCATATTATGTACAATACACCAATAATACATATAATAACAAATTAACAAATTGTAAACACCACAAAAATTCAATTTAAGTGAAAAGGGTATTTTACATTTCTGAAAACGATAAGTTGAAAAGCAACTAAAATCAATATAATCATGAAAAAAGGTTCCGTGGTCAAAAAAATCATCAATTTTAGATGAGATCACTTAAAATGATTGTATAAAAAGCTTTGGCGTATAATAAATTATGACTAGTACTTAAACAAACAAATATTATATCAAAGAGACAAGGTTAAAATTAATGCTCTCAGACTCTGTTGGGACGCTTAGTTAAATTAACTCAATTTTCTCCATCAGCCGATCGGGAAAAACAGCCGTTTTCTTAGAGGCGTAATTATCTTTTCGGAAAACGTTTGTAGTGAAAAACTTGGCCAATCAAAGCCTAACAAGTAAAACGAAGAAGACCTAAACAAGTAAAAGTTTTTATCCTTAATTGAACACCTGTATTAAGTACAAACGGAATATATAATTTAACATTTTTGGTGAAATTGTGTAATTGTAAATGGTCAATTCTTATTTGTTATATTAAATTTTTATAACAAGAATTACATACATACATGTAAACCATTTACATTTATATAAATAAAAGACCCCTCGTAATCTTAGTACAAATTATTTAAAAAAAAAACTATACGTTGGTCTGTACAAAATAAAATTGGTTTCATTTTCATTAGTGATTTATATATTAACATATATTCAAGCTTTCACACTTAAAGTCTTCTAGAATTGAATTGATTAGAATATAAAAACTATATTCACATCATCTTACAGATTAGACACAATTCGTAGACGCCTCCAAGCATCTGTAGACCTACTAACACAGTATTACTCTCGCTGGAAATTAAAACTCAACGAGAGTAAAACTGAAGCAATAATATTTACTAACAAAAGAAAGAGATCCCACATCCCCCTCTTAATATCAATAACGAACAAATTCCTTGGCTCAAAGAAGTCAAGTATTTGGGAGTTATCTTAGACTCCAAGTTGAACTGGTCCAAACATGTAAAATATGCTGTGGACAAGAGCAACCTGGCTATTAACACCTTATATCCACTTATTAACAGGCGTAGTCAGCTGTCTCCCAAGAATAAGCTACTTCTTTATAAATCAATTATCAGACCGATTCTCTTGTACGGATGCCCAGCTTGGTCTACTGCGGCAAAAAGTCATATTAATAAAATTCAAATTGTCCAAGACAAGTGTCTTAAGATGGCCTTAGATCTTGAACCTGGCACATTTCTTAAAGAAGTCCACGAGGACATTAAGTTAAAAATGATCAAAGCAAATATCGCAGATTTGAGTAAAAAACATTACACTAAAATGACTAACTTCCCGACTAACCCAATCATAAGACATGTAAATAAAACCAAATATATCTCGAGGAAACGTAAGTTCATTTTACCAATGAACTTCCAAAACTGATATTATTTTTAAAAAAATATAATAAAATTTCCATAAATCCACTCAACTCAAATTTGGTTTTACCCAAACAAATTGTTATTTAGTTTTTAAGCATTATATATTTTGTAACTGTTTTGTTAATATTGCTTTTATCGTTTTTATTATTTATTAACCTTCAAATTTGTAAATGGGTTTTTATTTTTTTTCCCATTCTTTCTATAATTAAATACTATTACTCATATCAAATTTAAATAAAACATTCTCATGTTAGTTATAGGTAAAAAGATGTAAACACTCTGTACACCTAAGTCTATTTCCAAAGATGTATTGTTCTATCAATCAATGTAAAAACTTATGTTAATAAAGAAATTGTAATATATAGAATATAAAAATAAATAAATAAATTCAGATAGGTTAAATGATCTTGGTAAAAGCCACTTTACTTAAATTTTTAGTGGGGATTGTTTATAGCTATAAAATAACACGATATCGATACCAGTTAGTTTTCAGGTAAATTTAATCGCTTGAGTTTAGTTTGTTTGATGGAAGAAATTTTATATTTTAACTGTTTTCCAACCAAACTCATTACACAAAAAAATATTTACCAATAAAAATTTAATTCCTGGATATAAACGATTGAGCTATCGTCGCTAATCATGATATTGGTTCGAAACAATGTTTACCATGTGAAGGGCGAAAGAGTCAAGTCCCCCTGGTAGTCATGGCAATGTCCTTTAACCCCCAGACAGAGGGGGTAATGGAGGTACTACGGCCTGCCACAGGTGGGTGGTAACACCCATTCTCCCATTATGTCCTTGATCATCCATAGTCTTTGTTATTGTCAACAACTGGATGAAATCAATCCATAGATTTCCAAACAGACCTATGATGTTGTAATCAAAATGACCTTCTCAAGGTCGCCCGTGACCTATATTTAATTTAAGCAAAGAAGCGGACAAATGTATTGAAAATATCACAAAATTATAATTTCAATAAGTGTATATGAGCATTTAATCGCATTTTACATATACATAAGTTTACATTTACTTTAGAATAGGTAATATGGCTTGCGCCGTGACCCCGAAACATAAGAGCAACGACCGCGACCTGACTCGACACATCGATCGACCTTCGACAAATGTTTTAAACACCGTACTAATTAATAAAATATATAATTGTGTTTCAATAACAATAAAGTATAAGTTTCTAGTTATGCGACCCTTTCTTTATATCATTAGATTTAGGAAATGATACCCCTTGATTATATACTTTGGCAACCCGAGACAAATACGGGATTGTTGTCATCAGATATTTGAAGACATTAATACCAAAGAATATTTTTAGTTAGATTTAATCATGTTCAGAATATCCGATGCGTCAGTTTCGAAGAAAACCACTGTCCGCCTGACGATCTCTATAAACAACTGTCTCTTCATTCAGTCTTATTATTCAAACACTATAAACACCGTGAGCTAATTATATAGCTAACAAAACACTCGAATTCCAGGCAAAATTTATTTTTAAATAAACAAAATCTTGAGAACAGTGGTCAAGATCGTTAGTATATTTTATCTTAAATGATTCACTACATATAAATATCTGATACCATCATCCAAGGCTTTTCGCACAAAAATCTTTCACTCAACCCTATTGTTAGTCGCATAAGCAACTTTCCACGGTAAACTTTATCTATACGGAATTATTATTTCAGAAGTATTTAATTACAGATTATTTACTGATTCATGATCACATAAATGATAATAATAAAGCTTGAATAGATGAAGGTACGAAAGAAAATAAAAATTGAGCACATTTCGTCGTTAGTTGGTTGAGTTGTGTTTTTATTTTATTGCATTAATCGAAATACGTGAGGTTGTATTTTCAAGACGTGACTACAGGAAAATTCGTACTAGGTAAAGTCCTTACAATAGAATCCTTTTGCTGAAATAAGTCTTCTTCTTTTAAATTTGATAAAAAATACCCAAATTACCAATAGATTCAATTTACATCAAATGATATCGACAGTAAAATCCTATTATTTTATTTCAATTATATATTTTTGAACGAGATGAGACGATTGTTGTTGTAGCAATATTAAAATTTCAAAATTACAGATTTAAATGACAAATTAATTTAAAAAATCAATTAAAGCTTTTGAATTAATGTAATACGAGATTTGTCTTGTATAAAATAATAACACTAATATGAAATCTACACCTAAGCTCCATCCAAGTTACGGGGCCTCAAGTTTAACTGTCAAAACTTTAGTTGGGATGACAGTTAAAGTAAACTGTGTGAGACTATTAAGATAAAATCCAGTTTCAAAACTTTCTCGAATTAGATCAAAAAACACAAAAAAATACATTTTACAACAACTGTCCCGACCGAAATATCAACCCGAGTCGATAACACATTTGAAGGAATTCTGAAGCCTTTTAAAAATAAAATTACGAGGTTAATATAACTGGGAAACTGTTCATGGTCAGATTGATCTTTGCAAACTGTCCATTTGTTCAAATTTTGCACTAGAGACAAAAAAATAATACCTAAAATACGCAGACTTAAAACAAAACATAATTATATTTTGTTTACCTATATATTTACATAAAAGATTATTCAGCATTTATTTTATGAAACCTAATTTATTTGTTACGGGTGAATGGATATACGAATTATGATATTTACTAAATAATGATAATGACCATTTTTTCTAGACTTTTTGAATTTTTTTCATTTTGAAAACATTTCCGCATTAAAAATAAAATATTTTGAAATCTGCAAAAAAAAACATTATACAGTGGTACCTCGACATACGAATACCCTAACATACGAATGTTTTGAGATATGACGAATAATATTCGAGAATTTCTACCTCGACATACGACGAAAATTTGAGATACGAATTTTTATGCGCGATAATTTTATAGATGATCGCTAATTTTCATGGAAGGTCAATACTAGAATTTTGGGCCAGAATTGGGTATATGTAAAAATCAATTAATAATCAATAAATATTTCCGATTTAACAAAATGTACGTAAACATTTTTTTTATTTAAAAACACATGGTATATATATATATCGTGACGCCTTCCCTATTGACGGGAGTCCCTTTATAAGGGGTTGGCCAGGCTACCTTGGCCTTTACGGGAGAATATAGTAGAGATGGTTTCCCAGGCCACCACACAGCAATGAGTACTTAAGATCTAGTTTGCTAAGCTAGATCTACCAAGTGACTCCGGTGCCTTGAATCGAACCCGGGAGTCTTCACTCATGAATCCGTTACACTAACCACTGGGCCACGAGGCGGCACATGGTACGTTAAGAAAACCATTTTTTCGCTAGAACTTTTTGATAGGCTGGAACGGATTAATGGCAGTTTGTATGGAATTGTATGGGAAAAATTGCTTTGAGATACGATTGTTTTGACATAAGACGATGATCCAGGATCGTATCTCGAGAACCACTGTACTGTAAATGGATATTTCCTCATCCTGGACTTACGCCCATTACGAATATTCACTTGGCTGTTCCATTCCATAACATTGTCAATAATGGTCATTGCCTATGTATGTATCTTTTGGAGTTATTATGTTATTCTTGCATGTGTAATGGACGGCATATTTTTGTAATAAGCGAGTTAATTGTGGTGATGGTCGGTAATGGATTGGTTTGATTGGGCGTATGATTTGTGTAGGGAGTGCGTCACTGAAAATAACAGCAGCTCAGCGAGCGCATAGAAGAAGCCAACATGTGCTAGGCTATTTTAAAGCTCACCACCAGCCATTGCTGGGAGCCAACCAACAACACACTACTCCACACTACACTAAGGTAAACCACTTTATTAACTGCATGACTAACCTGGACACTCAACACACTATGACACATAGGGACTGGTATCCATTATAGCCACTCACTTGTACTATGTACAATTCATTCAACAATTTTAGTACTACAGCTTTAACAATAGGTTAGGCCGTTCACGTGGAAAGAGTGGGAGAGATAGTATCGGAATATACCATCCAGCAAGCCAGAGGGGAAGAGAAGGCAGGGTAGACCTAGGTTAAGATGGGGAATAGTTAGGAATTTAGGTATCAATAACTGGAGGAGCGTGACTTCCAATAGAATTAGGATGCTAGTACAGGAAGGCTTGGTTTATCACTGACCTGAAGTGCTTGTGATGATGATGAATTCAGTGCTTAAACAATGCTTTCTTTAAAAAAAATAGTTTATTGATCTTTCATTTAGTATGAATCAAAGTAATCAAATAGGCTACTTAGTTTATTAGGGCTTTAACACTAGGTTGGGTTCAAGTGGAAAGAGCGGGAGAGATAGTATCGCAATATACCATACAGCAAGCTAGAGGGGAAGAGAAGGCAGAGTAGACCTAGGCTAAGATGGGGAATAGTTAGGAATTTAGATATCAATAACTGGAGAAGCGCGACCTCCAATATAATTAGGTTGCTTGTGCAGGAAGCCTTGGTTTATCACTGAACTGAAGTGCATGTGATGATGATGAATTCAGTGTTTAAACAATACTTTCTTTTTAAAAAATTTTTTTTTTTTGATTTTTCATTTAGTATGAATCAAAGTAATTGTAACGGTTGTTGTTTCGCTCTAATGGATTCATCTGCGTTATTTTCCATGATATTTTATATTGTAAGTCCAAATAAACTGTACTACATTCTTGGTTTTGCTCACTTTTAGTAAATCATTGCTCCTTCCTATTGTATATTCGTAGTGGGACTTACCCTAATATATTATAATTAACAATACGTTTCTTTAAAATCGAAATGCACTTAACAAATGTGAAAAGGGGTGAACAAATGCTTTTAGTGGGTACAGTAGTACTCGATTTATGAATAAAAATGTATATATGGATACATTGTTGTAAAAATAAACGAATGTATTGATGAATATAGATCAAAACCATAAGTAATCTAATGATTTCATATCTACCTGCTGAATGGGACTCTTCTTAAATCATTGTATTCAAATTCAAAAGCAAATTGTTTGATTTTATCTAAGTTCAAAGCACAGTAACAGTTTTACCAGGATAAGTATCTTACACTTGAATTTTAAGACTTACATGTATTTATTAAGACTAATTTCTAATTAGTTGTCATAAATGAAGAATTTCATATATCTACAACATACAAATAAATTTACACTTTTCATTCGAGTACGGGATGTCAAACATTGAACTAATTATTAAGGTTTTAGTTTTATTTGTGTAGAGGATGAAATAATCTTATAAAATTCTATATGAAGCCACTTAGACAGGCAACATATCAATATTTCTATAGTAAAATTAGTCGTCTAGACGTGACGTCTTTATCTATGTGAATTTTCTAGTAAACGTGAACTAAGCAGTATTTATTAGATATTTACAGATGCTTTACCGCAAAGCATACAATAAATAAATAACATATTCCCACAGGCTTTATCCCATAGCCATTCTCTTCTCATATTGCCGCACATAAATCCTAGGCTAAACACAATTAATTATAAAAAATTGCATGACCTCTACAAAGCCTGTCTACGAGTTAAAATATATTTCATAACTAATGAATAAAATACCCATGAATCTTGAGGTAGTGGGTAGTTTTTCAATACAATTTATTCATTGTATCAAATTAATTATCATAATAATTATTAAGTCAACGATCGGATTAATTTTTAGTGATTTATAAATGTATATTTATGGAAATAAATCAAGTAGAGTATTGACTTGAGGATATGATATTCCTGAACTAAATATTATAAAACGACAAAAAGATGAAATAAAAAACCGGTGCCAGGTGCGAAACCGTGTGCCAAATACACACCATGAGCTTCGGCAAAATGGGTTCCCTGAATTTATTCTGCAGTAACCGCACTGCTGAAAGTGAAACAAAATAGTTGGATTGTTCACTGTGCTCTGCAATATAGAAATATTACAACAAACAATCCTCTAAAAGAATCATGAAGATTTTTTTTAAATTTAAAAGCAGGGCCGTTAGGACAGTGACAGGTGTGAACAATTACCTGATATTGTAAGTGAATACACACATAAGTATGTCATCCATATCTACTCTATAGTATTAATAGACCCTTATCGTGTTGATCGAGACAGATTTTTTTTTATTTGGCTGTCTGCCTGCGATAATAAAAATATTTTAAACAAAAAATACCTCGTTTTTTATTATCTAAATGAGAGATGTTATTTTTTTTAGTGTACGTTAATCATAAAAGACGTGAATAATTTAGAATTTTAATACACAATCCAATTGAAATCATCATGGCAAATAATCTCAGTATGTATGTGCAAGGTCTCCAAGTTAATTGGATTATTCGCCATATTTCACATTAAAATACGAATCAAGATGTTTACAGAATGGGTATAAAAGTAAAATATCGACAGAGACACCTGTTCTTGGTTTCATATTAAACAGATATCCAGACAGCTGAATATGTCCAGAAATAAAGCAATGTGTTCTGTATTATTAAGTTTACTTGGCTCGAATTATTTTTACTGGCATTGTTTGAATGTAAAAAACCAGAACATGGTAGTATTTTTATCATGTGGCACATCATTCGTTTATATTCATTTTAAAAGAACAATTTTTTTGTTAGAAACTAAACAAAGAAAGTAAAAGCTTTTGTTGCATAGTAGACTATGGAATTCCCTCACAATACGGAGCTTATCAACAAAAGTTTAATAAACAGGTGAAATGTTTCACCAAGTAAATACATTACATTTTGTGCGATATAAAAACATATTTTTCAAACATTTTAAAATTCCAACACGCAAGTTGATATTAGTTTAACAGCTAACCGTGATGAACAAACGATAAGACTGTTGACTTTGGGTAATTTGAGGCTTCTATCCAAATATGTTTTTGACGGAATATTGATGCAAGGGTAGTTAATTAAAACGCCACGAGGTGGTTTATTAAATTTGTAACAGTATTTCTCTCAAGAGTATACCAGCAAACTTATAACAACACGCTACCACTTTACTGTAACCTCCTGAAAAATATCAAATTAAATTCCCAAGACGCTGAAAAGGTATAAAATAAAAGACTTCACCCATACCACGAAACATAAATGAAAAATAATTACCATAAAATATATAAAACTTCACAGAAAGCAATATTTTCAATCTGAAAATAAAAACTAAACAGGTGATCACAATTCTTAACTCATTTCATTATTTAAAAAATGACTTCACACTACAATTTTTTCAACAAATATTTTCTTCGTAAAATTAAAAAACATATCGGCTTATATGCTTAATATGAAATGTTACTACATAAGGAAGTAATATCGACCTTTATTTAAACGTATTCAAATTAAACTTAAACTGTCAATCCAAAACGATAAAAGTATTAAATAATACAGTAAATAATATCTAGCATGTTTAATAAAATGAATGCTTTTGGGTTAAGATTTTTTCGTGATTATAAATATATTTTTTTTAAATAATCCATGACAGATAAACCAATTCGCTAGATCAAGATCGTTCATATTAGGCGATAACATGAAATATACCAAAATATACGAAATAATAACATAGACTAAGAACGAAAACATAGGAAAATGAAATAAAACTAACATGTCTAAATTATATATTAAATAATCGTCTCATTAAACTTATAGAATTGAGGAGCTGAATTTTGAACTTAAAATAATTCATGGTGTCTTTAATTCCTATGTGTATGTATGTGAAGTACCGATCGTTCATTTTTACTTTTACTATGACAAATAAAAAAATGTATAAAGCGAGTCCATTATTAAGAATATGCGAAGGCCGAAGTTAGCATGTGAGTGTTTACAGAAAACTGAAAACACAGCAAAGTGGTCGTTAGAGCCACGCCTGAAAAGCCTGAAAACAAGAACATTGTTTACAGTGTGCAATACAATGAGCATATACTAACTAAATGACCCTTTTTACTAACTATTACCTATTGTGTGTGTGTGTGTGTTTGCTAATAACGCAATAATAATAACAGTTAAACCATATCGATCAGACAAGAGGATAATGGGAGAATTCACCCTCGTTTTTCTACGATCAAACTACCTAAAGGTAATTTAATGCTAAAGCATTAAATGAAAAAAATATATATCCAGTGGGTTTCATTGACACAAGTTATATAAAATTTGTGAAATTATTATTATTTAAAATAATATGCTAAATCAGACCAAATAGTTATAATTCGCGTAAGATTGATTATATATATATATATATATATATATATATATATATATATATATATATATATATATATATATATATATATATATATATATATATATATATATATATATATATATATATACATATATATATATATACATATAAATATATAATCAATCTTACGCGAATGAATTACATACGTAATCAAGTATAGATATACTAAATGTGAATAGTTTTGACTCAATTGATTTCAAATACACTCGTACTCCTTCAATAGAGTCTAATTACATTCATTACACTAAAAAACGATGTCTTTTGTATTAATAATATAAGTGTAGTCTCATATGGAATTTTACGTATTGATACGTATACTTATTATTATTAATCTAATTTTGCGTTTGACTCTCCGTATTTTTAAAACCAAGGGAATAAAATGGTATTAACAAGAAAAAAATGATAAAGCAATGTGGTATGCAATTTCAAAGACTCGAAAATTTATATACTGTTAGGCTATAATTTGAAACATAGACGGGAATCGTATTATAGGAAGATATTGTATTGGAAATTATAGCACAGCACATATTGCACAGATGAGAGAGATTAAATAAAGGAGAAAACCCTCGTAAATCTCGCACATGTTTGCTATTAAATAAAATACGAGATGGAATACGTGTACGGTGAGGAAATTGCCCAGTGAGGATACTAGAGGCATTCCATCTAGAATAACTATTACGTGAATTTAAAATAATTAACATCTGATCTTTAAGATTTCTTACCGAAAAATCTATTGCAAAATCTACATTAATTATTTTTTTAATTTTAATAACCAATGCTTTTAACAGGGTGGTATTTGTTAGGAATAATTTTACAAGTCATTCGTTGAGTAATGAGTCTTCCGATCATAATATAATATATACATAAATGGCAAAGCGGAAAACTTTGCTGAGAAAGGGATTTAAACCCAGTCTTTGAGCTTGGTATCAATTTAATTGCTACATATGTTAAAAAAATATAATTATTTGATAAACAAGGCGTAAGTGAGGGGTTTTAAATAATCGATAGTGGTGGTACTAGTTCGGAGGTGGCATTATACGGCAGCTGTCCCAGTCTCTTACAATGGTTCGGTCCTGGATCAAATACGTATGGTGGACCCGTCCATTCCCATTATTATTTAAATAAGAAAAATCACAAATAATCAACTATAACTATGGCAAGTACAAGTTCCAATAAGCATACATAAAAAAATACATACAGTAAATACATTCGTGCGCGTACAAACCAATCAATAAAAATGTAAAATTAAAAGTAGAAGTTGACCCATATGAAAATACAGTCTACTAATAAATACATTTTATATACATTTTTCAAAAATAATCTTGTTCAAAATTCATCGCAATACCTCAGAGGAAAAGACACATACTGTGTTCATGCGTTCAAAAACCCGCTCAAGTTAAAAAAAAATATTTGTTCGTTTATTACGACTGGGAGATCGAAAATAATATTATTAAAATCCTGACCGATCAATCCAGTTGTACCTACTCTAATTTCCTGGATTGTAGGGTGATTAGTAATCAAGGCCACTTTATCGGTGACCTGTGTAACTAATAGTTAACACAATTAATTATTAAAAAAAACCAAATATGCTCCATTGGGTATACAAATAAATATATATATAAAAAACTTTTAAAATACATCTTTCACACTCTGAAAATCAGATCTTTTAAATTTTAAAATTACAATATTGGAAGTATATACATATACAGTAATATGATTAACAACAATAGAACGCATTTACAAATATATTCTATGTTCAAGAACCTTTTTGTTTATAAAGAAATTTAATTCTAAATTATTTTTTCATACTTTAAAAAGTTTGTTCAGGTATCGCATGTACATAACGGTTACAATTCAGACAATACCGTTTAGTAAACGAAAAGAGAAATGTATAAAATTTAAATATCTTCAAAAAAATCAACTAAGAATACTTAGCTCTAAGTAAAAGAATTACAATAACGCGTTCTATTATTTAAATTTTCGTTTTACATAAACTTAAATATATTTTAACCAATAAAAGTCGAAGAAATTTGATCTATGATAATATGATAGATTAATTTAAATTGTCTTATTTCAATGTAGATGACACTGGGGATATAATTAATGATGAGTCTTTTTCTAGGGGAATCCACTCGTACATCCATGTAACAATGGTGACATAAGTGGTATATTCTTTGCCAAAGGAATGCGTGTGTTTATAATTTATTGCATTTTCCAACTGTTCGCTTTGACTTTTATGACTTTTTATACATGACGTTGTACAAAAAAAAAGATCGTTAAAAATAAAGATAATCAGTCAATTTTTCATTAATCATGATACACATTCACGCAAGTCATAAATCAACGCAGAAAAGTATTCAGCCCATCATTCATTATTATTTACAATAGGAATATCGAACAAACTGCACTATATAAAAGAAGAATAATCGAGACATTTACATACAGCAGAGAGGCGGAATTTGAATAATACTTGAATGAAAGTGAAATCCATAGTTCACAAATTTTATGTTTACTTTCCTTTATATAAAATAGATGTAATTTTGTATGTTACACAATTGTTTGGTGTCGAAATTCGCAACGTACACTTTAATAAGTGGGTCACTAAGGCTAGAGACGCATCCCTCTGCTGGGAGGGCGGCAAGGGTGGCTCTTTATGCTCATCCCTTATATCTGGGCCAAGGTCGACCTACGCAGCCAACATCCCCACTCAAGTATCGTTTAACTACGCAACACTTTATACATTTTGTATGGTGAGAAAAAATAGATAAAATAAATAATATTAATTAAATCTACTATTATATAGGTTTTATAAGATTAAACTTATAGACAAATAACAATTAATATGAAATAGGTACCAAATACATCGTACGGTGTGTGTACGAACTATTTTTTTTTTCGTTTTTGTTTTTCTGTTTTTCATTGATATTAGACTATTTCATCGGTTTAATGAAAGGTATAGTAGTTTTTCGATACAAATTAGGCTTTTGCCTGTTTTCTACTTTATGCAACACTTATGTATTTAAGCATACAATTACTATTATTTTGTATTCTATTTTTGTACAATAAATAATATGTTTTTAAATTAAAAATTTACTTTAAGTGTAAATTTAAACAAACAATGAATTCACTCAAGATACTATTATAAATCATTTAAAATATATATTATATGTAGACATCGCGACGCCTTCGTAACGTTACAGTAGCGTCGTGAAGTCAGTATAAAATGTTTTATTTTCATATTTTATTGGTGGTACACTCGAGCGAGCTTTAAATTTTACGCTCAAAAGAATTTGTATTGCCTCCACTTAAACGCGATAAGAAAAAGATGGGTTGAAAAAATGCAGGAACAGAAATGGTATCCAGATGAAAGTTTTGCTCGTAAATCGTAAAATAAAAGCAAAACGCAACGGGCATGGGATTGGAAGGACGTAAAATATACGGCTTAACTTAGCAAATAAGCATAATAAAACATACACACACGATAAGGTCAAAGAAATGTCGACTACAAAGTTAAAAAAACCTACATCGAATTATTTCATATGTACACCTAATATTTTGCGGTGTTTGTATGGAAAAAATTCATTTGACAGCTACTTTCGAGTAAAGAGTAAAGTAATTTTTTCATGAAAATATTACGAACCAAGAATAATAACCAACTGGAAATAAGTATTATCAACTTATATATATATACTACTCGATTACATCATAAAGAATTGTATTAAAACTAAATAGCTGTAATAACAATAAAACATTTTAAATTATGTATATAATATAAATTGATTTTCGTATGCAAGCAATTTCCAGTAAGTAGCTCTTTGTGTACTAAAGGTTAATTTATGCAATTTATGTGTATGTTCTGGAAAATGATTAATAAATAACAAAAAAGCACGCGAGGTCTTAAGCTCCTTCATTCATCATTAGTATAGTACTTAAAATCATTAATATTATCCTCTAAAAGTATATGCGTTATATTAATTAACACAACACAATTTGTTCCATTAAAAAAGCAATGTATGTTAATTTTCACATGGCTGAGTTAAATATGAATTTGTATAGTTTATTCATATTATATTATAAGCATACATTTAATGATGTGGAAACAGAGTTAAGAGTCAAGTATACGAATTTCCTTGATATTATAATATGTATATGATTTATTTTGAAAGGTGATATGATAGTTTGAAGGATATTATCCAGTCAGTGTGGAAATAGCATATCTGAAACTGATATTACTGGTTATTTGATATATTTCAGAATAATATAAATACGGAAAAACCATTGTATAAAAAGGCTAATTTAAAATATGACAAAGAACTACTGACCTCTGAGCCATACATTTGGTTAATTTGACGTGACACAAACACCACGTCTGTCAGAAAAGTCAACATGTAGGGACATTTTTATTATGATGAAAAGAAGAATTTAGATAATAAGCAAATATAAGCGTGTAATATGAGTAACCTTGCGAATATGTTAATGACTACCGCAGCGGATGGCATAAATTAAACAAGACGATCGCTAAAACACAATAATATACAAATGCATTTGCTGCAAAAGTTTCTTCTTCCCTTACCAGAATAAAACATAATAAAAACAAAATAACAAATCTTGAAAGTGGTGCAAGTTAAGAAGTAAGTACTGCCTCAAGGTAGCGTATAATTAGACTTATACTGAAATAAGTACTGCGCGTTTTCTTACCTCTCAGAAATTTGAAATAAAACGGCTAAGATCTAGCATTTGCGGTCATTTTAATTATTTATTATATTCAACTGTATATTTATACAATAAATTATTAGAGATATTTAAAAAAGACAAGAAAAATATATACATAAAACTCCGGAAAGATTTCCCTTAAAATGTAAAAATCATTGTAACAGAGGATTTCTTTTTCATAAAGCATTATTCAAATAAGATCTTATGACAGGGAAAAATATTCACGTTTACGGGCCTACGGGCATTCTTTTATGTTCGAAAAATATTTTATTTTACATATAAAGATTGTAAACAAGAAAATACGATTCAAGAGAATATACAACACAACTTTTTGGGTACAGTAAAATTCGTAATCGTATTAAAATGAACGTGAACTCTTGCAACTTGATCTTTTAAGATGCGTGCAGAAATTACGAGCAATTAATATAAAATTGTAATCTAAAATATGATATACAGAATCTTCTATCGATTGTATGGCGATTACATACACATAACTTATTATAATGTCCATTTATCTTAGTTAATACAATAATTTGTGTGTTGTACTTCGTAATTTATAAATAACTAGGGTAATTTTAATTGAAATTGTCAATTTTTTAATGATTTTTATGTTCTGTTTGGCTTTTTAATAGGAAGGTTCTATTTTGAAGTTTGATTTCATTTTAGTTTTAAAGTTGCTTATTTTTCTCTCAGAAGAAGTTTGAAATTTCAAAGTAAATTATAGATAAAATAATTGATATGATGACAACGCTCCCAATAAATATTGTTGTTTGAGAATTGTCATTTATTATGCATTATTAAATATATCTAATATTATTTTGAAATTAATTAAATATTATTATCATAAAAATAGCCGTTTCGAGATTTTAGATATGTATTAATTGTAGTAAAATAAATATATGAAATATTATTCTTCTATCTGGTAACACTGATGGTTGAAAGCCCCGTACATACACACATCATAGACAATAATTTATAAATAATTACTACAGTTAGTAGTTGAAAGTGCATAGACCTCTAAATAAAATGTGTGTAAATATACTGGAGATGTTTCACTGACCATTTTTTTGAGAATGAATTTAAAAAAATATCATAGACACCCGTTACATTTTTTTAATGAAGAGATGTGCGAGGGAATAGTTGAAATAATGAATTGAAGCTTCATTAATGCACGGCGAGGGAATAAGTGAGGCAATGGAGCACCATAGAGAATTGGTTTAAGAGGATGACCGACATGGAAAATGCGTTCCCGGAATGCACATTAAAGTGAGCAAGTGGGCAACGGGTGTGGCTAAGACGACGGCACAAGCTCTGTTATATGGGTCGGTGGATATTTTTGGACAAGAGTAAAAACGAAGCACAGCTCACACACCATTGTATTAACTAACATCACTAACACACTAAGATCAATGCACCAACAAACACTCTATTATATGGAATAGGTAATGTGTACCTAAACTCTATACAATCGGTTGTACATTCCGTAGATCATATCGCCTGCTCCAGCGTATAATATCCTATGTACAAAAAAAAATATCTGTATAAATCTTTATGGAACTGAGCCACATATTGCATGTATGAAACGTCAAAAAATGTTGATTTTCAATCATTATTTAACCTATTAAGTGGGACTTTTTCGAAATAGTAAAATAGTCCTATTTGACCGGCAACTAATGTAAATTCATCCATTATCTATAACATATTTCATGTCTCTGTCAATAGAAGGTATTTAATCGTAAACTGTTATATGTTGTAAATAATAATTAAACCGAGTGACACGTGGCAGGCAGTGTTACCAGATTGAATATGTGGCTCAGTTACATAAAGACTTAAGAGCACACAGAATTTTTTGCACTTATGATATTATACGCTGGAGTAGTCGATAATGAACAGAGATGTGCCTCCTCAGACGAATATTAAACTCTCTTTCCGAATATGAATCTGTCCCATTATAAAAAAACAAGGGAGCAATTATAAAGGAGCGTGGAGGGTGGGCGTTTGTTTATAATTTCATATCTGTTAAGTATGGGATTCCTAGGCGTGCGTCGCCGTAAACGTATACCGTAAAGACGGTAATAGAGTTGCTTTACTATGCTTTTGATCGTTTTTTTTTTGTTAATTAGTGCCTCGCCTAAGGCTCAGAGGAGGCATTAACTAACAAAATACCGATCATAAGTGTAGCTAAGTAAATCTACTATATAGTGTTTACGGTGACGTATGCCTGGAATCCATTACTTTACACTTATTGGAAATTATATATTTTGTCACATACAGTTGAGTCATATGCGGAAAGAATATACTCATTTTCGTTAATTTAGGAACAACACTGTATATATACTTTTATGAAATTGAATAATAACAACCAAAACTGCGACACGCATGATTTACCTATATGTAATTCAGTATGAATTCGTCAAAAATGCTGTCATACTAAACAAAAAGGACTTTAAAAGCAGGCCAGCGATCTCATATTTAAACAAGATTATAAATAAATAATGAAAAACCTTTTGGTTTCTCATATCACTTAATTCAAACCTTGACTTCTTGGTGTGCGCCCAAATACTGATAGCTCGGGGGCACCAAAGTTCAAGGTCTATTTAGGAAGGAAACTGATGACCTGGGGCCATTTAAATTACGAAAATTATTTTAGTAAAATTACATGAGCCAATGAAAATTCCTACGGCATTATCAATAATATGTATAAAAATTTATATCAATATCTAATAACATCACTGTCTTTTCAATAGTATAATAAGTATAAAGTAGATGCACACTATTACTGGTAATATTTATATAATGTTCCACTATTTCGTAACCAAGTGAGAATTTTTAATATTACTGTTCGCTGTCGGCTGTTTCTTTTCATAACGAATATTTCAGCAGACAAATGACTTCGTTGAAATATATTCTCTGTAGTAAACAAACAGACAAAGGTCGCTCAACATTTAATGTCCGCCGGAAATATGTTGTTTCAACTCTAATGGAACGTGAGGCAAAAGCGGTTCACTCACTAACTTTCCATCTAAATATGGTTTGTAACCTGGTTCCTAATTGACAGTAGTTTGGTAAGATTTAATACATTTATTTTATATATGTTTGATATAGGTACTAGTTTCATATGGTAACGAGACACGCAAGATTTTATGGGCTGGGGTGGAATTTAATACCCAAGAAACTTTCATTGACGTAATAGAGGGGAGAAAACCGATACTTTATAAATATTTTATCGGATTTCGATATAATTGACATGTAATATATTCAATTCGTATGTAAAGATATCGTTCTATATAGAGGTCAAATTCACGTTATAGTATGTGACATTTACTTGAGTTCTTACGCATTGCGTTACTCGCTACATTAGCATTATGTTGCATTATATTATAGGGCAATAGGTAAATGTATGTATGACCATATAAATTTACTATATAATATAACAGTAGTTGTAGTCTGAGAGAGAAGCAAGAGAGTGCGTCTACGATCAATACGGACGCTACTACTGCTGCTAAGAGCACTACTCCAATGAGCTACAATCTATACAGAGATACAATGAGAACTCTTCAATCATTCAGAATCCAAAGTTAAAGTAAAGTTTTCACTACCTTGTACTATAAAAAAAATCAATCAAATAATTATTTTTAGAGTAAACGAACGTGTAACTTACATTTTTCAGAATCGGGTATTTTAATCCAATTCTTAACATGAACTAATGGATTCCCAGGCATATGTCACCGTAAATACGATAGTAGAGTTACTTAGTTACACTTATGATCTGTTTTTTGTTAGTTAATGCCTCGTCTGAGCCTCGGGCGAGGCACTAATATTAACAAAAAAACGATTAGAACTACAAAAAATCAACTCTATTACCCTCTTCACTGTGTACGTTTACGGCGACGCACGACTAGGAATTCCAAGCTTTACTGCATAGTGTTAAAACTATACTTCTATAAACAACTGATTCTCTTCGGAATCATTAAATTATTTTGAATACATGTCTATAAACATTAAGATTCGTTTGTAACTAATCAAAAAAAATTCTATATACATACATATAATCTTTCCTCTCAGATTTTAGTCGATTATTTATATTTTATGTTTTTAATTTATTTAAAAAATATATCAATTGCCTACAAAAATTTCCTTGCCCATCATATCTACAAATAAACGTAATAATTCGTCGAATGAATATTTATTTTATTTACTATATTAACTAAATGACTTGCATTTAGTGTAAAAAACAAAGTGAACTGCGGGTATAATACGCGCGAGTTTCTTGATTCAGAACGGAGTTTTATTTTAAAAAAAATGGCAAGCAGTTGCACTACTAAAAGGTTTGAAAACCTAAAGTCAAATATTTTGTTTTACTTGTAGTATGAGTCAAAACTTACCTCCATCAGCATAAGTCTCCGATCCGTATCCGTCCTGAAGTCCATTAGCCCATGTTCCTTCATATTTGGCATTGCTGGTTGCACTTTGTCGTACTCCATATCTTCCTTTAAATCCCTGAGTCCACTCCCCCCTGTATAACCATCTTCCTCTAGCTTCTACTCCGAGACCGTGTCTTTTTCCGTTCTGCCACTGCCCTTCGAATGAACTCCCACTGGAACAGAAAAAAAAATTATTTCATAACTTAATATTTTTAAAATTGAAATTGAAATCACGGTTTCACAAAGAAATCGTTAGACCTTGATTTCGTAAAAGGTGTGGCTTATCTTTTGTACGGCCGGGAAATCTACTAAGACTCTTGAATTAATAAAGAGGGCTTATTCGAACGGGATGATGACTTCTTGTTGAAAAATTATGAATTAGAGTTTAAGGTCGGCATAATTGAATGAAGAACATACTCGATAAAAATATATCTAGATAGTTATCAAAAATTTATAACATAATTTTGTAATGTGTTCAACGGATTGCCTACCTCTCAATTTACAATTTTTTTTCCTTGATTCAATTAATGTTACCAAATGAATTTTACAGATTTTAAATTATATCCATAGTTCTCGATTGATTTTATAGGTAATTTAGTATGTAACACGCACTTCTTATTCCATTTACGAGAATAATTCCAATCATATTGATTTCTACCCCTCAGTATTTCTCGACCCTGAAATAAACGTAATGTGAACAACGAACTTCAAATATTAAAACAAAAAACTTGTTTACAATTAATTACAATAAATATTAATGTAATTCATTATATTCTCAGGTGTCATTAAATATTGTACCAAAATATTTTATTCTCCATAACCTTGCATGCTCGAATCGAATGTTTATTTCAGATCGGCATTAGTAAGTACTTCACATTTATGAGTAGATAAATTTTGATCATAAAATCAAAAGTACACAGTATTTATGTTTGACGTACAATCATAAGTCATATTTTGTCAATATAATATTCTTATTATTTTACATCACGATTAATTGGTTTTACCATATGAAATAATACCACATGTTACGGTTTGATTTATATTTTTTCATACTTTATTTATTACTAACCGAAATCTAAAAACCTATATTATATTATTTTAATTCATATTATAAATTTTACCATCGCCCATCCCAAGATCCTCTTAACAACTTAAGACTTAAAAAGAATTTGCATATCTGAGCAAAATTAATGATAGCAAGTAGAGGAAATGTTCGCTTATATATTATCTAAAATGTTATAAAAGGGAGTTTATATACCATTTTCCCAATATTAATATTAATAAAAATATTTTGTGAATTTATTCACCAAGAGTAGAAAACTTTATATTTTATTATGTAATTTATTTGAGATTTATGTCACTGTACAATATCAATTTTTAAGATCCAGAGTGACCTATCTTTGTATGACGATAATATCAAAAAAATCAATGACTCAATATAAGAACCAATCAAATAAAAAAGAGCTTTAGATAATCTTTTAGTAAAACAATATATTATATTTTATAGACACACACATTTTTATAATGTTTAAATTTTGGTTTTAGTTGAGATTTTTCATTCATTCCAAATTGATGAGTGTATACATTCATATCTATTTTGAGAACAAACAAACAAATTTGGCTGAAATCCAAAATATTTAATATTGTTTAAGTTGCCTCGGAGCAACCTGAGCTTGTTAATTTCATCAATCTCCCTATACAAAGACTAGTTTTGTTAGAACTTCATTTTAACATAAAAGAATAAGTTATGTGAGCAAAAAATATCAGTAGATAATTGAACAATAAATGGTTTTATGGTATTTCTGTTTATCGTTATATGAATTGACGATGCTTATTCCGAAGAAAAGCTATTAGTGTCAGATCATTCAAGAACCAATTCCCTGTTACCATTGTTATTTTTAATAAACTTAATTCAGCTTGGATCAAATAGATTTTGTCAGAGAATCTAATGAAAACGTCAGATGGAAATGGAAACGATTTGATTATAATGAATTTTGTAACAGAATATTGAAAATTTCGCAACCTGGCATTTTATTATGATACTATAATATATAGTTATTAAATATTGTTTTTTATTAATAATAATAATCAAAACAATAGGTTTGATAATGAGAAATATCAATATGATTCAGCAATGTGTATAATTAAAATAGCAAGTTAGGCAATTTGCCTTACTATTGTTTAATTATAAATAGGTAAGTAAATTTGTCTTCCTCACTTTTTGAAGAACTTCATTTGGTGTAAATAAAATACCGAAAAATTTCTCCGTAGTTGGATTAGATGTTTCATATAGAAAAAACTCTTAATCAAGAACGTTTCCTAGTTTCATAAAAAATATCTTGAAGTGAGATAGAAAGTGAATAGAACGGGGGAACCCTTTCTAATTACGTATTTAATTTATTTTACTCATATCATTATTAATGTTTCAAATTATAAATTATGCGAGTTACTTCAACAAGTGAATTATGCGGTAGTTTATACTAATAAAACAAGTATAAGTCCGCTTATAAACGTTTTCCTAGCTGTATAAAGTCTTTTCTAGTGATGACACTAAAGCTGGACCGAAGCCAATCGTCTTTCACTACATTTGCCTGTTGTTATGCACACTAAATACAAAACCTATATCTGATATTATCTTGACGATAAAAATACTAAATACAACCTCTACTAATTTACCAGATCGAATTATCTAGGAATGCAATGTATGTTATTTATGTCATTCGATTCATTGTTCGGTAATTAACGATAATTTATATGGTAACTGTACGCGCCAAATAAATTTGTCTTAGTCGAACGAATGACGTTCCAACAATTTTGAAAGGAATGATTCACAGGTGCAATATTTTCGATCGTCATACTTAAAAATGAAAGTTGAATGCATTTACTGTACAGCGATATATTTTTATCGCTATGACTAATCATGTTTTATGAAACGATAATACCGTACGGATAGAGCTTTATATTTTGATCTTTTTGAATAAATGATTCATATGAAAAACAAATAACTAATATTATCAGGTGTATTAGTAATATCATACTGACAAAATTTGATATATGATAATTAATTACATTTTTGCTTGCAGAAGGCATTCCTCATTCATAAGATCAGCTTTTCAATATAAGCAAATTTAGTAACTAACGAGAATTCTTTCTCGAAAACGTGATTATTCTATAATATATTCCACAAGGATGACTTTCAGAGTTAAGCTGAAAGCGTATTTTTACGTTTAATTCGATCAAACCAACTAATAAAGTGAATTGAAAGCTTTTTGGGTAAAGATACTTTTATGGTTGAACTATTTTTTAAAACAGTGTTTCACAAATAATAAAAAGAAAATAGTGGATCATATGACGTCGAACAATATTTAACGTAGAATAGAAAATGTTGAGGTAGATGGTAATTAGCGATAGAATGGGCGTATTATTTGCCGGGAAAACGTTCAAATAATGTGTTGTAAAAGTTTGCAGCCGCGCTGAGTACGGGGGAAAGTTTGTGCAAAGTTGACGAAGGAATCGAGAGTGTTTGGTGTTGTAGATGCGGCGGGCTGACAAAGTGTAGTGGATTCCTGGGCGACCGGCGCACGGATATATTTACCACACCGTAATTATAGCCGAGGGAGAGGAGGCCCCGGCCCCGGCCCCGGGACAGTGTGGCCAGTGTGGCCAGTGTGGCCCCTCCCTCTCTAACTCTCTAACTCTCCGCCCACACTGCAGCTTCTCATCAAGAATGACCGTTCAAAGGTTCGGGGCTCACCTGGGCCACGTGTACACGCCGGACACCTCGAAGCCGTAGTGCCAACTGCCGGAATAGGCTCCTTGTCCCTTGGGCCCTGTGCACACTCCATGTCCGTGAGCCTTGCCGTCTTCCCACCCTCCGCAGAAGGTGCCTCCGTCGTCAAAGTCGAACCTTCCGCCGCTGACGTGAGGTGCACCCTGAAGTGCCGAGGAGCCACCGACGACGCCCTCCTCTACGGGCGCCTGGCCGCTACTAGCCTGTTGCATGGCCGCTGGTGGTGGTATTGCTGATCTCGTTCCTCATCAGCTCCCGGACCTCGCTGATTACTCACTTAATTATTACGAATACAATATATGATTTTTTATTATTAATGAACGGACGCAGAGCGCACTGTAGACACCACACTTAGCGATGGTGCTCGCTACCGGCTGGTCAAGGAGTTACTCTTTTACGCGAAGTACTCAATGTGAAGGGCGGCGGAAGTGTCGGATGAAGGAGGCCCAAAGGCCAGGCCATCATGATGACGGCTGCCGCCCAACTGACAGTATCTCCGCCCGCCCTCCCCTCTCCTCCGTGCTCCACAGCCGCCCCCGCCCCCGCCCTGGCCGCTCTCACCCCCTCACTCCTCCTCCCCTCTGCCTCCCGCCCTCGCTCCAAGCATTCAAAATAACCGCCTGCCGAATCTCATATCGTACAAATTCGATGCTCGATTCCTGAAGCCTTCACCTATCAAACGATGTGCTCTATTTCATCATCGCGTTCCAAATGATTTCGATAACTTAAAAATCAGAATTATGTCTGGCCTTCGCAATTTTCCCATCAATAGAAATAGTTAAATACCTATTCATATAACAACGACTGCAACTTAATGACAAATGATAAAAGTGCCTGATCCAATGAAGTAAAAATCTATTATAATTAATTGTCTAATAGAAAGCTCTCACTCAACCATTATAAGTCAGGCGGTTGAGCCATTTCGTTTAAGAATATGAATTTGAATCCCAATTAGTAGGGGTCAGTTGTAGATTCAAAAATTAGATAGGTATAAAAAAACATTTTCGGAACATCGGAACATCGGAAAATTTGCATGATTTCATTAATAAAAATTATTCAAACTTACCGATAATAACCTCAATCGATCTGCAAACCCTTCCAGTGAGAAACAGACAAAAAATCGTTGATAACATTCAATTCTGAATTCAAAATATATTTTATGAAAATCTTAATCGATAATTTTTTTCAAAATATTTCCAATGCAAAAAGTAAAAAATTTTTTTTTTTTAATTCAACACTACTAATTATTAATAAAATTACAGCGTGTGTGTTTACTTTAACTTTTCCTACTGTATTTTATCATATATACATTCTAAGTACATTCTAACTAGACATGAAAATTATAGAAGCGTTTTTGAAGCATTAGAAAAATTTGGGTTATGCTTCGTGGTAAATTAATTTTCTTACTACCAGTAGTAGGACATTTTTACATGTAATTATTAATTAATATCTAAAACATATCTTTCAAGTACATGTAAACATGGAAAAGCTTCTAAAAACCATGAGATACAGAATGTTCTACAGTTTTACTTAAATATGTAAAGAATTCTATAATCAAATACTTATCAAACTTCAACTTTGGATAAAAATTATGTAAAAATAGAGTAGGATAAAATTAATATAAATTCTCAAAAAGAAATAATCCACCATCTTAATTTAATTATATTTCATATTCAATAATTATCTAACATGTTATTTATACATATCAGTTATTCCGTTTGCAAGAGCTGGCAACACCACTTGATACAAAGTACTGTCGATTGACACATGACATTAGTGCCTCTCAGATTGAATTAATCGGAAAATAATTACAATGACCAGCATTTCTGCGGCTTCTCCGTCATCTGCAATGACTGCAAGACAGAATAAAAAATTCAAATGGGCGATTGACTTGAATCAAAGGTAAAACAACAGTTCGAATTAAGACCGGATGTTTCTTATCAAACAATTTACATGTTTGCTACACACAAAATATTTTTATTGCAGAGGAAAACACCCCAACAGTGTTGAATACCCCGCCCCACCTGGATACAATCCTACAGCCACTCAGGGTCACACTGAATCAACCAAAGAAAACGATGCTAGTCATCTTATCATCAAAAAACTGTGGGATGTTGCATTGGCCCCTCTGAAGCAGGTTCCCATGAATTTAATAATAATGTACATGGCCGGTAATTCCATTTCAATTTTCCCTATTATGATGGTCGGAATGTTAATTGTGAGGCCTGTGAAAGCGCTGTTTTCAACTCAAAGCACTTTTAAAATGGTCGAAGGCTCACATGCCCTTGGTCAAAAAGTTGTGTATCTTATTGGAAACTTGGTGAACATTTTGCTAGCTTTGTACAAATGCCAAAGCATGGGCCTGCTTCCGACACACGCCAGCGATTGGCTCTTTTTTGTGGAACCGCAAACAAGAATGGAGTTCAATGGTGGTGGAATGTCATTACTATAATAAGCCGAGCTATTTAAAATATACTATGTATTTATTGATTCATAAAATAAATTATGTACATTAATAAAATTAATCAAGATTATTATTCATTCATCAATTAAACATTCAAACACAAATTGACACATATAAAAAAATCATTCATCTTTTTTCTTCTCAATTTTTGAGAGTTGATTATTAAGTTCCTCTTTGAATTTTTCTATCAGCTTTCCGGGATCATCAACTTTAGGGACCTGGAATGAATAAATATTTTATTGAGTTTTATCATTGAAATTATAAAAATCTTCTAATACAGAACATTTTCATCTACCAAATTGAAATAAAGTTAATTTTTAAGTTCTGACTTGAAGCCCCGGTATTAAAATCTGATCCAATATACATTTACATGAAAATAGAAATAAATGAGTGTCAGGTGCATGAGAATATTTCATAGTTAATAGAATATAATGATAGTATCCCCACAATATCTTTGTTTTTACTCAAATAATACTGTGAAAGGATATCTAATATGAATTTTAAGAAATACATTAACTACATTAACATAGCAACAATCATGATATAAATAACAACACACCTCATAATTTTGAGACACGTATATTCCAGTGTATACACCTGCACCAAATACAAACTGAAAAAAAAGATACCTACATTATTTATTTAGTCAAACTACTTAAAGTATTATAAGTTATTAATTTAAATTGTATTTTTGTGTGAAAAAGTAATATTTATATACCAAAGCCTTAAACATTTTGCAACAACTAGCGGCTCGATATCTTTTTTATCTCGTGCTTTGACAGCAAATTCAAATTGTTGCCATACACTAAAAATATTATATAAGCTATGTAACATTTCAAAATAAATATTTTATTAAAATGTATGTTATTATTAAAAAATTATGAGAGGTTTTCGGAAACTTTATTTGTTTTTTTAGGTTTGTTTTGATTATTTTGTGAAATTACATACTTTGACGCCTTAACTATTTCTTTCCACCCAGGCCACTTTTTAATAGGGGACCCATTATATTTTATGGGGTTGGACAGGATGGCAGAACCTCTCACTCGAACTGTTAAGAAGAAAGTTTGTAAGAAAACACAAATATTGTTAAGAAGAATATTGGATTATTTTTTAAACTCTCTAATTATTTTCATTCATTTTCAATCTTAACGTTTGGGGGGAAAATTTTGGCCATTTACTTAAAAGTTAATAGAAAAACAAATTATGATCTTTGCTAGACATTTTTAGTCCCCAAGGCCCAAAACCATATAAATCAATGTTTGAATTAAAGTGTTTTATTCGGTTTATTGAAATCATTCCAAACAAAAAAACAATTAAAAACTTTTTTGGAAACTTTATTAAGTTAAGAAAACGCATGAAATGACGCGTTGAAATTGTATTATTTTATAAAAATATATTTCACATATTATTATGATATTATAATAAATCTTATTAATTATTCAACTTATAACATCTTGACAAATTTTCGGGCAGAAATCAAAATCCATGATGTGATTATTGAGTAATGCATGATTTTCACAAAATTCTTTTATCCTCACGCATGCTTCCAACAGAGTTCGTTCTGAAGACGTCAATACAATCCTCATGAAATTGGGATAATTGAAACACTACAATATAAGAATATATAAAATAAATGTAAATACAATAAAAATAACGGAAAGGTTACCTTTCCAGGTAGACAAAATACTGATTGTTCAGACATCAATTTCTCCACGAACTCGAGATCGTCCTTTATCCTGGGAAATATGTCAACGTTAATACCCACCATCATGTACATTGCTCCTTCTGGCATTACCGGCGATAAACCTTTAACCCTCTTCAACATCTCATAAACTATTTTGGCATGTTTCTGTGGAGTAAAACCATCTTGAAAAAGTGACACACGAAATATTTTTAAGAAAAATATATACTTACGTAAATTAACGCACTAACGTTATCGAAAAATGATCGCGGAGTGTTTCTGAGTATTGCTGGAAGAGCTCCCTGAACCAAGGTATTGCTCCCTATGATTCTCTGAGACATATTTATCAAAGAAGTCTTTACGCTTGCTGACAGAATTCCATTTCTATCATGTACCACTATCCAGCCAGTTCTCCATCCAGGTACCAAGAACCTCTTAGTTATCCCACTGCAAGACAATATAGGGACATCGCTTTTTAATGACCCGATAGGGACAAATTTCCTTCCAGGGAATACCAAATGCTCGTATATTTCATCAGCAATTATAGGCAGAAAATTACGAGATGCAACAGAGAGGACTTCTCTTAGATGATCTGCAGAGTACACCGATCCGCATGGATTTGAAGGGTTGATCAACAAAATAGCTGCCGTTTTATCATCAATTTTACTTTCCAAATCTTCGATATCAATTTTCCATTGTTGGTCCTCCTGTAGATTAATGATTAATAATATACATGTCTGATATAAATATAACTGCTTAGATACTCACTAATAAACGATAGTATTTAATATTGATTCCAAAAGCCTCCCCCAGGGTTTTATACAAGGTGAATCCTGGTCTCGGGACCAATATATTATCTCCATTAGAAGCCAGAGTGCTTATACACAAATCCAAAGCATGAGAACATCCACTGCATATTATCACATCATCAATAGTCACTTTACATTCATTACCATCGTCATCGCTATAACAACTATACTCTGCGACCGCTTCTCTCGCTTCCTTATATCCAATACTAGGGGCATATCTAAAAATCATCATTTTAAACGTGAATTAAATGAATATTTTAAAACAATTCGCAAACTTACCCGTTGAATTTCAAACTTTCCAAGCTCTCTTTTATGGCGTCTAATGTTTCAGGCGCCGGACGTAGGTCGCCCGATATGGTAGGGTCTCCTGTAAAACATTACATTTTATTATATTAAAAACCTAAATAATAAATATCAATCGATGTTCATATAAACTATCGATAAAAATAAAAAGACCCATCCAAAACATTCCAAATTCTATTTTATTTCGATTGGTTAATGGTCGCTTTTTTATGTCGACACACCATGATGATCTCTACGTCCTTGAATATGAATTTTCTGGAATTTTACAAATTTTACACATAACCTGTTCTAAAAGGCAGACATAAATATAAATAAACTTGTATGAATGCTGTTGCGACTTGTTTTGTCGTTCACCTATGTGTGTGTTTGAATTTTAATTAATTTAAATATTGTAAACGTATTCAGGCATTTTCTCTGACTACTCATTATCATATTTTCCGTCTCCTCGTGCCTAGACTGGATATTTTGCGTTGCGAACAATTAAATATTCTATAATATCGTTCAATTATTTACAGCTTACTAATAAAACTATTTTAAAAATGCAATAGGAATATAAATTTCGGATAAGGATATAAAAAAATATTTGATGTTTGCACAAATGCCACAAAAGCAATAACATCTTCCAATATTGTAATGAATATTATTAGTGTAGAAATAATCCTCTGAAATTTGAAGATTTAAATTACACAAAAATATTTTGATTATATGTATCATTGAACATTTTTTTTGCTTGACAAAATATTCAAACTTTTTTTCTTTCCTTGAAAAATTTTGAAATTATTTCACAAAAGAGTGATAAATCGAGCCTTTTTCAAGATGCTTTTCTATTACATCATTTCACCCTTTCATCTAGTAGTTTATAATAAATATTGAATACGAACCTATTGATAGAGCTATCACTGGTTTTTCAGGATTCGGTTCAACGAATAAATTGTCCAAGATCCTCCTTATGGGGTTGTAAGTATTTTGGGCGGCTGCAGAAGCAACTAAATCCCACTTAAGTCTTTTGCTATAAGATCTCGAATATGAAGACATGGACACAGGTTTCTAAATTATTCCATCAGCTGATGCTTTATCAATCTTAACAATGTGTTCACTATTCTTCTTCGGGATTCTGTCGCTTATTTTATCTAATCCTTCAATCAGGGCCGCATCGAGTGAAATCTCCATCACAATTAATTAATTATAAATAATCATCCTCTGAACTGATTTCACCACTAATATAATATGCACATTATTTTACTTTTAGGATGACAAAAAAATAATTTTCGATAAAAATCTATTAGTTTTAATTCTAAGTTAAAATTACCTACCTAGGTAGTACCTACTCGTAATTTGGCTCATCCTCAACAATTTTAATAAACAATGAAATTATGTACAAATACATTAATGATACTGTAAATAAACCGTTTCCAATCCATAAGATACCTAATTAGACAATTTATTATATTCGTAAATACTGGGTAATCTCACTAAATTCATTACAATTATATATTTATTATATTGTCTTTAAGACTTGCATGGTAGTTTTTTTTATAATTTTGAGGGTTAATCATTATTGATTCGACTCTGGATATGGTTTACGTTGATTGGTCGCATATAACACACCTCCGAACAATAATGAGCAAGTATGGAAATTTATGTAATATGTCAGCAATGGGGAGAATCGACGAGAAGAACCAACCATTTACCAACCGGTTCATCTCAGTTTTATCGCTATATACATAAAAATATTGTTGAGAATCCATTTATAAATATTTAAAAACCAGATTCCACGGTTGTTGTCGACAGTTAGGTGAAATTGCATTTATAGTCTAAAAAATATTCCAAGCTCAAAACACCTCAAGGTGATGATTATAATGTATGTACATAGTATTGGAGGTGTGTCTTACAAAGTAAACAAAACAACATTGATTGAGTAATACATATTTATAAACAGATATGATATTTTACTGAGGAAAATCAATGAGGAATTCCTTCTTTAGTACAACAACAAATAATTTTCAATCCATCAGGGTTATTTTCCACACACTACAAAACTAATCTAACATTTTGGTACAAAAAAGGACACAGCTGTTTTCTCTTCATCATTTAACAATTCACATAAAGCTTGTTATTAATCTAATTAGAGTCGGGATTCGGGACTGAGCTCACGAATTTTTGCCGCTTTTCACGTCCTAAGGAGCCCCGCATTTTTTAAATCAATGCAGGTCTTTTTAGCCCTGTGACTTATTTTATTTATTTTCTCAAGATATCGTGAAACCCCCGACCGGTTCTGAGGATTTTTTCATATAAAAAATCGAATTTCGGCTTAGCAACCCAAATCTAATAAATAATACACAATCAGAATTTTGGATGAGAAACGTATGTTTACCCATATTAAGGTGATGTTGGGTCAATATTGTAAAACATCTTCGATATGAGAAATGATCTGATCCAGCTTTCAGATCTAACAAGACAATTAATAAATTAATACTTATCAAGGTCCTAATAAGTTCTCACAAATGAAGGAAAATACTCCAAGAAAACAAAAGAATTTTGATTGGTTATTATTATCGGATAATAAAATTTTGCATAAAATTATATTTTATCATTTACTTCAATTTTATATTTTACTCTTGATAATTTATTTACAATTTGTATTTAAAATACCGATACATAAAATCTTTATAACTAAATTTAAATATGTTTATTTGACTAGCGGAAAATTACTGTATATATACAGAATAAACTTTTAATCATTTAAAATATTTCAATGGAAATTAGTGCATGGTAAATTTTTTTTGCGTTTAAACCTTAGAGATCTATGGTTTAAACAGGGATTAATAAATTAATTTCAAAATTATTAACAGCCATATTTATTGACGCCGATAATAAGCCACTGACATTTACCAAAACGAAAATGGCCGTCACTTATAGGACACCCAAATCATATGATCATTTTATCTTTTCATCCATGAAAAAAATTCAAATTTTTGCAATTCCCTATAAAATATTCTCAGCGATTAAAATTTCACCCTAAATAGTATAGAATAATTAAATAATACATTTTTATTTTTACTTATTTTTCTGAGTAAGCACAAGTTATGTAAATTAACAGCAAGTAGGTATGTAAATCGAGTGGATTGTTGTTAAAAACACGTGATATTTTCAAAACAACATAATTAGAATATGTGTAGTAAATAATAAAAATAATGTTTAATATTTGGATTTGATTTTATTCCAATAATACAATAGGGGTAATAAAGAATTTCTCTGTTTGAGTTGTTTATCAAATATATTAAAATCACATTTCTGAAGACGCTGAAGGTATGAATCCACAGCTATGGCTGGTAATAAAATCTTTTTACACTCCGAGTTAACATTTATACTGCGCGCCTGTAATTATAGTGAGTAGTATTAATATGTGATTGATAAATTGAAATATTGTAAGCATTGTACCTTTGTGAGATGGTTGTTTGCCACCGAAGCTATATCAAAAACAACATCTTTCATCTGTTGACTAACGTTCAACCTTAGAATATTCTCTTGACTAATATTATGTTTTAATAATAAATCAGTCGGCAACATTACAATCCGTTGACTGGCACAAGACTCAACTGCCCTGTACCAAATATAAGTTTTCTCTTAATATTTTTATTATTTTTGTAAATAAAAGCAATTTAATTTTGACTACCTCAACATATTACATAAACCTTGAGCTTTTCCTAAATGTGAAGCTGCATGATCACAATGAACATTTTTAATATTTGCAATTTCTAAAATTGCATAGTAAACTGGCGACACCGATTCCTCGGCATATTTTTCCATTTCATCTACACTGGCAAAATATTTTCTTGAAATGTTAGCTTTTCTACTATTGACTAAGCGTGATAAAAAATGTTTAGATATTTTTTTCGTTTTAACAACCTAAAATTTATATTAATTAAAAAACATAACCATCAAATAAGTAAAAATTACATTAGTCACTTGATTTAATTGTAGAGCCACGGGATTGGCGGGTATTTGACTAGGTTCTTTACTATAAATTTTATCCAGAGCATCACTCCAAAACTGGAGTCGCATGAGCCCGATTCTGGGATCTGTTATTTGATCTTGCACTCTTGCGATGTTTACATTAAAGGCTCTAATCGCTAAAGCTCCAGAACGAATTGCGTTTTGTAGTAAGATTGTGGCCAAAAAATTTTCATAATCATACTGGCTATCTGAAAAAAGTTTTTACTAAAATAAAGGTTTCATATTATGTATTACATTGCGTATCAATTAATAAATTGTATTTTTAAAACTAGTCACTTTTTAGTATATATTTTTTAATTAAATGAATGTTCAGTTTTACCGCACAATATCTAAACAATATTTTGAGGGAGATTCTCCACTCTTCGATCTTTTTGGTTGATATATTATTTTTCTGGGAATAATCAATTTTATCTGCTTAAAATGCATCATTTTTAATGTGACAACGTGCTTTATACTGTTATCTAACTAGAAATTTAGTAACTGTCAATTTGACGTTTATATTTATGGCGGCTCAATTAATAAAAATGTATGAATATCACGATATATCAACAGAAATGCACATTGTTCATTCTTTATTGGCCTTATTATTTAAATTCATAGATTTATTTCACTCAATATATAATGCAGGTAGCTCCATTGATGTGATTATGCAAATTCTTTCATAATTATAAAAAAATAATCAAATATATCCTGGAGGTATACCTCCAGGATATATTTGATAGGAGATAAAATATTATATTAAATTTTATGTGGGATTGGTGGAAAAATTTATCGGTGTTGTAATAAATACCAAAAAATAGGTAGAATAACCTTTTTGAATCAGTGACAAGAATAGCGGGTGACACGTGGGTTGGTCTGACAGAAAGGAGAGTCAAATAATTTAAGAAGAAACATCGAACATGGCTGACGAGGAGAAGCTGTCTAAAAAGTAAGAAGCGAGGCAGTATGATGATCAGGACTATTCTGAGGAGCGGGGCTGGTTTATATACCAAGCCTCGCATTTCTTGTTCTCATCTCAATTTCTCCTCGCACCAGACTCTATTCAGCTCTAATAAGTTGGTTCATTCACTGCCTCGTTTTATTATTTTTATTTCACAGTTTTTCTATGAAAAAAGGAGATAAACCTCTCATTAAAATACAAGTACATTAGAAAACTGTATTCTAGAATATGACTGACATCTATCATAAATTTCTACTAACCACAGTATTTTATTTGCAGTGAAATCAAACGGAGATTGAAAGCTGAACAGAAAGCAAAAGAAAAGGCTGAAAAAGTAGTGGCGGCAGCAACTGTAGCATCGGAAAAACCTGCCAAAACTGCAGATAAAGCTAAAAAACCTTCAGAGGAAGAAATAAGTCCAAATGAATTTTTCAAACTACGATCCAATGCGGTCGCAGCATTAAAAGCAAGTGGTGATAAAGATGATCATCCATATCCCCATAAATTTCACGTAGACATTTCACTCACCGAGTTCATTACCAAATATAATAATTTAAAAGATGGGGAAGTTCTAGACGATATTAAGTTATCGATTGCTGGAAGAGTCTTTGCCATCCGAGAATCTGGTGCTAAATTAATATTCTACGATCTTCGTGGTGAAGGTGTTAAAGTACAGGTGATGGCAAATGCTAAATTATATGAAAGTGAAGAAAAATTCGAAAAAGATACTGACAAGTTGAGACGCGGGGATATTATTGGTGTAACGGGAAATCCGGGAAAGACAAAAAAAGGTGAATTATCCATCATTCCCAAGTCCATTAAACTGTTGTCTCCATGTCTGCACATGTTGCCTCATTTGCATTTTGGTCTGAAAGACAAAGAGACTAGATTTAGACAACGCTATTTGGATCTCATATTAAATGACAGAGTCAGGCAAATATTCCATGTCAGAGCAAGAATCATCTCCTATGTTCGTAGATTCTTGGATGAATTGGGATTTTTAGAAATTGAAACGCCCATGATGAACATGATTGCTGGTGGTGCCACCGCCAAGCCATTTATTACACATCATAATGATTTAAATATGGATCTGTTTATGAGAATCGCTCCAGAGTTGTATCACAAAATATTGGTTGTCGGAGGATTAGATCGAGTCTATGAAATCGGCAGACAATTTAGAAATGAAGGAATTGACATGACACATAATCCTGAATTCACAACCTGCGAATTCTACATGGCTTATGCTGATTATCATGATCTGATTGTTATTACTGAATCATTACTATCTGGTATGGTTAAATATATCCATGGCGATTATAAGGTATGTATCAAAAAACAGAATATGTATATTTCTTTTAATTAGTTAATCAAATTTTAATTTTTTTAAGATCAAATATCATCCAGATGGACCAGATGGTGAAGAAGTTGAACTTGATTTCACGCCTCCATTCAAGAGAATACCTATGATTAAAACGTTGGAAGAAAAATTGAAAGTCAAATTTCCTAAATCAGAAGATTTAGGCACCCCCGAAGCCAACAAATTTTTAAATGACCTTTGTATAAAAAATCAGGTAATAATCTATTCAAATTCAATTTCCTAAATGTATTTTACTGCAATGTATATTTTTTTAGGTTGAGTGCCCAGCTCCGCGAACTACTGCAAGATTACTCGATAAGTTAGTAGGAGAATACATTGAAGAATCTTGCATCAATCCTACTTTTATATGTGATCATCCTCAAATTATGAGTCCACTTGCTAAATATCACCGAGACGATGCAGGGCTTACTGAAAGGTATGTTTGTATAACATATTAATTAATTAGCATATATGGATACCTGATTAATATAAATTACAATTTATTTGTCAGGGGGAATCGACTATGCAAAAATAAATTGATGTATTTTTTTTCAGTGTGCTTTATCAATTTAAAACACACCATAAATACGTCATACATTTTTTCAATGATATCATTCAATATTTGTTTGTTCTGATTGCTTCTTTTTTATTTTAGATTTGAACTGTTCATTATGAAGAAAGAAATTTGCAATGCATATACTGAATTAAATGACCCAGCTGTACAAAGGGAGAGATTTGAACAGCAGGCCAAAGACAAAGCAGCCGGTGATGATGAAGCACAACCAGTTGATGAATCTTTTGTCACAGCATTGGAACATGGTCTTCCTCCCACCGGTGGTTGGGGATTGGGCGTTGATCGATTGACAATGTTTTTGACTGATTCAAATAACATCAAAGTAATTATTTATAATGCAGTTAATTCACAAATATTAAAACATAAAATTCTAAAAATACATTTAAATAATTTTAGGAAGTACTTCTGTTCCCCGCTATGAAACCAGATGATCAAAATAAACACACTATTGATAATGCAAATGCAGATACTGAAAAGGTTAATAGTGAATGAGATCTATTTAATCTGATATTTATTTCAAAATAAACCAATCTACAAATATTTGATTCTTTGTATGAATTATTTCCTATACATTTCATGGTCACAAAGTACAAAAGTTCATCTTAGATTTCTGAGAATCTACTACTGCCTTTTATTAAACTTAGGCAGTTTTGCTTAATGTTTGTTTATACATTTAATGATTTTTCTTTTTTGTTTAACGTGAACTTGATAAACGCAATTGGCTCAAACTACATACTCATATGTTAATTATTTTAATAATCTTGTGTATAAAATGGTATTACAATAATAAATATGTATCTATGTAGAAAACCATGTTCATATTTTTCGATTTTCAAATCTGAATTGTCAAAACACCCTTCATATGTCAGTGCTTTATCATAATTTGTCATCATTCAAAACTTCAGTTTTACGGTGATTATTTAAGGCCAAATTAAAAAAAAAAACACATGTAATTTAAATTGTTAAATTTTATAAACAAAATGTATGTATATACATATTTTTATTGCTAGTTTAGATAGTTTACATACTAAAATATTTGGAGGAAATCAATTGCAATTTTAGAATAGTATCTTATACATTATATGAACACTGATAAATATTATCTATTGAACTCTGTGACTTACAAGTCTTTGTTAGGACTACAACTAATTTAATGAAAAATAAATTTCGATATTACTGAATAATAAATATCAACAGTAATATGGCATATAACAATTATTGGCAGTGTCATTTGTTAAAAAGATGAAATAATTATCAGTCCTCGACAATTTCATCCTCGGCACCTTTTTTGGTGGAATTATAATGTTCACCCAAACTGTACATGTGACGATGATAAGTTAATATCAATGGATCGCCTTTGAATTCTTCTCCTTGGATAATTTCATTGGGGATGGTAGCTTGCAGAATATGTATAGGAGTTTGTAAGGATTTACATATGGCTTGAAGTTCAACTTGGCCACCCCAAGCCGAGGTAAGTTCTATTTTATTACAGTATTGATCGTATGCTTCATCTGTCATCATATCACCAGTTTCTGGATTGCACAGAAACGGTGAAAAAAAATCTCTATTTTCTCTTAGATGATAGGCAGTCATACTTCTTAATCCTTTAACTGTGATCAATTTGTTTTTTATAATATTCAATTGATGAGCAACAGCTCCATACAAACAATCACCATCTGAAGGGATATTGTGCAGCAAGAGACCTCTTTTCTTTAATACATCTTTTATGGCGACCATCTCGAGATGCCTAGCGCCTTTTAGAATATCTCCTTCCTGATCTGCAATGGCTTTATTTCGTTCTTTCTCAGCCGCCTCTTTTTTATCTCTTCGTCTTTGCGCCTTTGATACTCTCTGTAATTGTGGTGAAGTCTTCTCTTCGACAGGAGATTTAGTAGAGTCAGATTTTTCAGTTATTATCAACTCATCTTCATTTATATTATTTAATGTCATTTGAGTCATTTTAAACTGGGCAATTTCGGAAAAATGTCTATCCTCAATGTCTTTTTCCCATTTGGAAATATCGTCTTGGATTTGTTTTCGGTTTTTCTTATCATTTTTTGGAACTGTTTTCTTTAAAGCTATAATTTTATTTTGTAGTTGTTTCTTTTCTTCTTTTTGTCGAAGTAATAAATCTTCTAAAGAACTTTCTGTTACTGCAGAAAAACTATTGTCTCCCATCTCAAACTTGCAAGTGACGTTTGAGGTTATCATTCTTGTTGCCAGAAGTTAGTAAAGAAATAACATAAGAAATTATTCTTCTTTTATTTTAATTTAAAATATGCTGGAAATAGTACTGCTCTAAATAATATAATAACAGTCTTGAATAAGGCAATAACAAACTTATAATTTTAAATTACTCCAATGTTTTTATCAATGAATTGATTGAGATAATTTCTGATTTTAATCCATTTAATTCAATCTTATGAGTTGATAAATAAGATTTAGCATATTTTAGTCTCCTTTTCGAACTAATTATATTATTCTGGTCTGAAAGGTGGAAAAACATTTCAAAATAAGAAAATAACTTGATACAATGTTAATGATTGAGAAAAACAATTAATTCATAGATTGAGCTTTTTATTTATACAAAGTAGCAACACCAGGCACATTTTTCACTGTAAAGCATCCTCAAAAACAAGTGATTTATAAAAGTATTTCACGATCTTATGATTATTTGGTAAAGCATCACAAATTTATTTCAAAACACCTGCAATCGATCACCTGAGAATCAACAAAGATCACTCATTCATACAAATATAAGATTAACAAGTATCAGGTTAGGTATAATTCATAAATACAATTCCTCAGATTATTACATTAACTTAAAATCCATATATTATACAAATGTTATTTTTTAGCTTCGAACCAAAATCTTTGGCATTGCAGTTTTTTTTTAATAAAGTGGATGTTGCGTTTTGCAGTGTGGTTGATTAAATTAAAATAAATAGTATTACAAGTATACAATTGACGAATGTACTTTACTTTAAAGTAATTTAAAATAAACACAGAAAATGTAGTGTAACTGGTACCTGTTCGAATCAGGAGACTGAGATATTAAACATAAAATATATCTAGCGAGTTCTACATTAGATATTAAGTATCACATTTTGGATTAGGGATTATAAATTAACCATAAATAAAATAACTTAAAATTCTTAACAAGTCATGCTGAAAAATAAACTACAGCAGTGCAATAATAGTGGTTAAGAAATCACTAAACAATGGAATGTTAATCTAATAAAAGTAAGTGGTTGTACAAAACTAGGGCTGTCATTTCATTTAATTAATGTTCTTTCTATCAAAAAGCAAGCAACTTTGCAAATTTTTTGATGACATCTAAATATTAGTGATCATTTTATTCTAATTTATCCAAAATCTAACTGATGGCCATTTCAAAACTACTAGTATAAAAAATAATTAAACAGAACCTAACAATAATGAATAACATTTGCAAAATGTCGATAAAAATATATGAGAAAATAAAATTGACACCCCAATACAGAACTAATTTACGACACTGAGATGTACTTTTCCCACATTTTTGCGAATAACCATTACAGGATTTAAAAAAATTCAATTATATTTATTTAAAGGGTTTAAGTTTATGCATCATTGGTTCTTTAAAAATATTTTTATAACCATATTAAATATAATAGTTTACTATCAACTTAATCATTATTAAATTAATATAAGTTTATCAAAACCAGAAGATTTCGAATAGTGAAAACTTTGTAAAAAAAAATACTGGCTCATTTAATTAAGTAAATTGAAATTATGAAAGTAATAACTTTATTCATTACCCACAAGGAGTCTTTCCTGTTTGATTATCACCAAAATTATTGAGATTCAATAGATAATAGAAATTATGATTGCTTTTATTCACACAACTGAGATCACCCAAAGATATTTTTTAAGAGAATAAAATTCTGCAGTGGAAAATTTTAAAAAGTTATTCAGAAGGAGTCAGATCCTTTTCAACTTCGTTGTCACTCAAAATCTGTGTGAGGATTTCATATATGGGTTCAAAAGCTTTACGACAACCGGCATTGGTTAAGAGAAGATAATCGTGCATATCATGATGACTGATACTGCCATCCGGTTGAACAAATCCTTTATCGATCGATATAATTTCCACTCTCGCCATTTCTGAAATTCTATCCTTGAGCAAATTATTCACTTTATCATTCTTTTCCCGTAGCGGATTTGGATGCTGCCCTCTGGGAAGTAAACTCTGCAGTGTGAAAATAAATACTCGTTGAATAAATATATTGTAGAAAACTTATGTATGTGATATTTTAAATAATATTACCGGGATTATAATATATGCTGTTGGATGTTTTTCTCTTATCGTGTAGATTATTTTTAATATCCCTTCGGCAACTTCGTCAGCCGAATTTTCAATATTATTAGTTCCTACATGTAAAACGATTACCTGAAAATAAATGCGATTTAGTTAGGATTTCAAAAGACACAATAATTTAAAAAAAAGTACCTTAGGATGAACATTGTCCAGCTCTCCATTGACTACCCTCCAAAGAATGTTTTCAGTTTTGTCTTTATGAATACTAAAATTGAGGGAGTGAAGAGGGGCAAACCATTGGTTCCACACCTCCGTGTGTCCTAGGAATTGCAAAATGGAGTCACCCAAAAAGATGACCTCCGGATCTTTGTCTCGGCCATCCAGTAGGAATCTATTATGCTACAATATACCAGGTTAGAAATCTCAGACTGTAATCGAAGACACTACGAGAATCAGAGAAAAGAAAGTGACAAATAATTACAATGCTGATCCAGCGGCCGTCTCCATCAGTGTCCAGCGGCGCGGCTCCTCTGGTGGCTGAGCACATTCCTCGTCCTGAAGACCCTCGATTCTCTGTTCAACTCGCAACTCAAGCAACTTCCCTCCGTGATTCGGTCAACTTGTGTCTGCTGTCAGATTCACGCACACCGTATGGCTAATATATTCATGCAAATTTTACAGATCATTACAATTATCAATCCCTTCAAAACCAAATGTATTTTCATATTTAATATGTTTCTTGATATTTGCAACTATGAGTGTAAGTGCAAATAATATAAATTGAATGATAATAGTTAATGATATGTATGCGTGTATTAGTCGAGCCTGGCAAGAATGTCGGGTGTTGGTGTTGGTGCATTGGTGTGTTAGTGTTAGTGCGTTGGTGTGTCGGTGTGCAGTGCAGATGATGAGGTGACTTGGTAGTAGTGGTGTGTGTCAGTGTCACTGTTCTGACGGCCGCCCCCTCGCCCTGCGCCCCCCTGCGCGCCCCGCCGCCCCCCGTGCCGCCCCGCCCCTCGCCTCCTCGCCCCGCCGCCCCAGCCAGAGCCACGCCCACAGAGAGTATAGTCATAGTTGTATAGTGTAGTCCCTCAAGTGTCACTAGTTCTGTCATTGTCATTACTGTTACTTTGACTATTTTTATTGAAATGATTTCGTATATTCTTCTTAAGTTAGTAATCTCAGTCCCACGAATGATAATGAAATGTCAAAATATTACCCAAATTTGATTTCCCCAAATAGTAGTTGAATAATAACAGTCAGTCCAGTGAGAGCAGCTCGCAACCTTGAATAGCTCGAGTGTTTGCAGTGTTTTGCTTGTTGACCTGAGTACATGTGCTTGTGTTGCAGTGAAGCTGTGAGCTGAGAGGACTGGTGACCTGTGACCTGTGACCTGTGACCTGACCTTTGACTCTTCAGACTACAGACTAGACTCCGCCCACCAGGCCAACCATCACACTGACCCGTGGCCATGCCGCTGTTCGGGAAGTCGCAGAAGAGTCCATCGGAGCTGGTGAGGGCCTTGAAGGATGCTGTCACTGCGCTGGAGAGAGGCGACAAGAAGGCGGAGAAGGCCCAGGAGGATGTCAGCAAGAATCTGGTAACTATTTGCGTTTTAACATTGACAACTATCTAAATGTGTTATATTTTGTACCCAACAATTATTATAAATAAAAATATTGCTTGTTACTGTATTAATACTCGACTCAATTTGTAAACAAATAAGTAACTTAAATTTTAACATATTCAAAATTTCACTAAAGTATTCAAGCAAATAGAAACCCAAAGTTGCCCCAGCTTGTCACCCTAGATTGGTAGTCCTTAACCTTGTTGTAGATATCGACCTCCACTAGTTTCATATGTTTATTTACCAATTCCATCTTAATTGGAAAAAGAAAATATGATTTTTTTTCAAATTAAATACATAGATATATATGTTTGCAAAAAAACAAAACTGTTAAAAAATGCTTTTCACACAAAAATGCAATTTTTCCCAATTACTTGGTGTGTGTTTAAAATCCACCTAATCCCTGAGATTGCTTAACTCATTTACAATATTTTTAATAGGATAAATTCAATACAATATAGAATCCTTGGTTTTTGTGATTTTCGAAGTAATTGCACTAATAAAAGTATTATATTTTTTAGGTTCTTATAAAAAATATGTTGTATGGAACATCCGAGGCTGAACCTCAAGCTGACATCATCGTTGCCCAATTGGCTCAAGAGTTATACAACACAAATCTCTTGCTGCTTCTCATTCAGGTATATTTGATAGGTTGTACATTTTTTATTTTTCATTTATTGAATATTGATTTATTGCAGAACTTAAACCGGATCGACTTTGAAGGAAAAAAAGATGTAGCACAAGTATTTAATAATGTTTTGCGAAGGCAAATTGGCACAAGATCACCCACAGTCGAATATATTTGTACCAAACCTGAAATACTTTTCACTCTTATGACAGGGTAAGTTTGACTTTGTCTATTTTTGAATATCGGCTCTATTTGCAGAAGCAATTTATAAGTTTTAGCACTTATTAACGTGTGTGTATCCATATAAGACCTGACAAGCACGCAGACAGTGAGCACAACACTATAATACATTCTGTAAATGTTTTGTTAGTGTTTCACTGCTGTGATCTTATTCTTGTTATGTATTACTATTAAGTAAAAAATGATGGTTAAAAATATTTTTAGCAACTTTAGACCAGGTTTGATGTTGTATTTGTTCGAGATTTTTTTTTTATAAATGTTAAATGAGTTGGTCATTTACACATTAATTTACTTTTATTAATAATTGTTTATTTTCTGCTGTAGTTATGAACATCAAGAAATAGCCTTGAATGGAGGAACTATGCTAAGAGAATGTGCCAGGTACGAAGCTCTTGCTAAAATTATGCTTTACTCAGATGACTTTTTCAATTTCTTCCGATATGTTGAAGTTTCTACATTTGATATAGCCTCAGATGCCTTTTCTACTTTTAAGGTAATTTTATTATTCCTATAATAATTCTTCTGAATAATACAAATTGTAATATATTGTTGTTTTTTTTTTTAAATACTTCAGGAACTTCTTACAAGACATAAGTTGTTATGTTCTGAATTTCTCGAAGCTAACTACGATAAGGTATTCAATCACTATCAGAGATTATTAAATTCAGAAAATTATGTAACGAGGAGACAAAGTTTGAAACTCCTTGGAGAGTTGCTGCTTGACAGGCATAATTTTTCCGTAATGACGAGATATATCTCTAACCCGGACAATCTTAAACTAATGATGAATATGTTAAAAGAAAAGTCTCGTAATATTCAATTTGAAGCCTTCCATGTATTTAAGGTAAAACTCATAATTAAATTTTTGTGTACAAATTGTAATTATTCCGTTTGAATTTGTAGGTATTTGTAGCAAATCCTAATAAACCAAAACCGATTCTGGATATTCTTTTGCGGAATCAAGACAAATTAGTAGACTTTCTTACTAAATTCCACACCGAGCGGTCTGAAGACGAGCAGTTTAATGATGAAAAAGCATACCTTATTAAACAAATTAAGGAATTGAAACCGTCAGAACACTAACATTCGGCGGACTCTTGAAAATCGATTATAACTTCCTCCTTTTCCCATTTAAATGCCTTCGGTTTATTATATTGTTAGCGTTTTTTTAGTTATGCTTTGAGCATTGTTAAATTCACATTTCGTTCCGTGATTTCCAGAACATTTGATAGATTTGATTTTCAAACTATAAAAAACACACATTATCAGGAGAGCATCTCAAATAAGTATAACTACATAATAGAAGTGTAATAAAAATACCTCTTAGACATTGTCATCTTTTACAGTAGGCCTGATAAGTTAAACAAACTAGTGTATAGATGTACCGTATATTCCTATGAAGATATCATCACGAGCTTACACTGTGGTTAACTAGTCATATAACTAAAAGATCCATATTGATCAACATCAAATGTTTTGAAATCATAATTTTTATTTTCTTACTTTGTATTTTGAAATGTTATAATTATGTAGTTGTATGTATTTTAGTTATGTCGGCTCAAGTAGGCCACCCCACATAAATAGAAGAAATAGGACTTATGTATTTATAAAGTTGAATAATATAAAGGATCACGTAAATATAGAGGTTTTCTAATTTGTAATATCCATATAAAGAACATTAATAACGAGAATGCTGAAGAATGTTATTAAATATGCTGTGAAATAGATGTTTAATCATCACGTTGTTTACGAGGGTTCGAGTAAACAGCACTTGTATAATTTTATCAATAATATTATGTATTTCAATGGGAATATGGGTTTAAATTTTATTATAATTTTATGATCGTTATAATGTGAATTTATACATTTTTTCCCCCAAACGAGTTAGAAACTGATAAATTGATATATAATTGCTACTGTAAATTTTGTTCCTGAAATCAAAGCTGCTCGACGAGAAGCATTACAGTTCATATTGTAGTAACAGATAATTTCAATTTAAGTACCGAAAATGTGAAATTGTACTCAATAATTTCAATAAATATATTTATTAATCATTCAAATTTGTATTTTTTTTTTATCACATATCAATGGTGGAAAGACAAAATTTAATGAGTGACATAATTCTTTTTTAATAATCCCTTTGAAAATAACTGACTGGTGCAATTTTAAAGAAACGTAAAATTATCTCAATTTTTGAGCTGGGGTACACCAGTACTACCAAGTTCTAGTCGGCCAGCTAAAAAAGTAAAAAAAAACCAGGGAATAGCAGGTAAGGTATGGCAATCTAAACAAAGTATTACCGGAGTCAAAAACACATTTATTTAATACACATTCATATAATATTCTTAGTAACAATACATTTTGATAGATCTGTATGAAATTATTATGATTAAATATTATTTTTAGAGGTTGCCGTCAACTTATCGGATGCAACACCCGTCGACCGTTGTCAAATAATACTGGGAAACATCAATGTATTATTAAAAAAGGAATGGCGTGTTTGCATCAAACTCTTCATTGCAATAATAATATTATGTGTGGATCAAATTTACTGTATACTTAACGCATATCATTTTTATATTTAATAATATAATACATATACAAGTGGTGATAAATAGTATTAACGAACATAAGCTGCTGTTGAAACAGTTAATCATCAGCACATCAACTGAAGAAAGATACAAATTAATCTTTATAAAAACATATTCAGTCTCTCATAATTTTCTTTAAGCTTTTAGCACTTAAAACAGTTTAAATCACAATGCAAAAATATATATACACACATTTTTATCACCGGAACATATTTTTGGTTTTGACTTAAAACTCAATATAAGAAATACAAACATTGTATTTTTAACAGCCTATTCGATATTAACAAAAACAAAAAAAAAACATTTGTTTGTGTAGAAAACTCACATGAACAAAAGTGATCTGAGATTTCAATAGAATATTTCTAAATTGTATGGTACATTAATTTAACTAAGGATTTTCAATTGTCCTATGTTGTTTGCATACAGTAATCCTTGGCCGGGTTGAGGTGCCCAACGAAGACAATTAAGACTAGTTAAACCAGTTTCCGAACTTTGTTCTAGTGTCCTTACGGGAATGAGACCGCCGTTTCTTTCATTATCTGTAATCAATGCAAAGAATATTAAACACAATGCTTTATATTAAACGCACAGTTGTGTTGAAAATAGTATGCCTTTTTGTTTGGAGTTGCCCAGGCGGAATATGAG